>KN167614.1:168571-235245 GCA_000757745.1 Steinernema scapterisci
GGACGAAAACAAGCCATTGTCCGGACTGGATTACCGCGAGAAGAGTTCCCGATTCTTCAGGTCCCGGCTCGGCTCACGGCGAGTTCGGAATCGTTTGGTCCAAAAATATGGCCTCTGCAACATATCGCTGGTGAATGTTCCAAAGCAGCGCAGAAAGTATTTTAGGTAGATAAAAAGGGCTTAGGGCAGATTCACTCCTTGCCTTCTTTAGCGACATATTTACCACCGTCATAGAAGTGAAGTGGCGCTGGTGTTTACTCTTCTTCTCCATGTCCTTTGTCTCTTCATGGACGTTCTTCACCGCTATTTATTATGTGCTCGTTGTCTCTCACGGCGACTTAGAGCACGCTTCCGACTCGGACTGGGTGCCCTGCGTCCAGAATGCCCGTTCCTTCACCAATATTTTCCTTTTTGCCTTTACGACGCAGACGACTATAGGTAACTTTCATGTTCTTCGACCACCCTCATAGAGCTGCTTTAGGTTATGGATTTAGGTAAGCTTCCTTAAGGATGAAGCAACTGTAATAGTGATCTGGTAGGTACCCGACGGATGAATGTCCTCTGGTCATTGTCACGATGTGCGTCCAGTTCATGGTGGGAGTGATGTGCCAGACGCTGATGGCTGGCGTTATCTTTGCAAAGCTGGCACGGCCGATCAAGAGGGCGGCCACAATCCTGTTCAGCAAGAACGCCGTAATTTGCATGCGCGACGGGAAGTTGTGTCTCCTGTTCCGAGTCGGCGACATGCGGAAGAGTTCGCTGGCCGAGGCGCACGTCCGCCTACAGGTATTACGGTACAGAGCGCAAACGGAGTTACCCTCCGCTTTTAGATGATCAAAAAATGTGTGACGTTTGAAGGAGAATTGTTGCCTTTCCATCAGTTCGACATGAATGTCGGCTATGACAGCGGTCTCGACCGGGTGTTTGTGATGTGGCCAATCACTATTTGCCACGAGATCGACGAGGACAGTCCGTTGTACGAAGTGAGCAGAGACGCGTTGCTAACGTCTCGATTCGAGATCATCGCGATTCTAGAGGGAGTTGTGGAGAGCGTTGGGTCAACAACACAGGCCAGGACAAGTTATTTGCCAAATGAAATTTTGTGGGGAAAAAGGTAACTGTATTTGTTGTTTTGTGCATTCCTCACCACGGGCTGCCACAAAGAGAAAAGCAGAGAGAATTCTCCGCTACAAATAGACTAAATACACGCTCGTAATTTCAGGTTCGAGAAGTTGGTGACATATCAGAGAGAAAACGGTGAATACCGAATTGATTTCGGTAAGTTTCACAACGTCTACGATGTGGAGACGCCATCTTGCTCTGCCAAAGAGTTGGATGAGCTGAGGGTGAGTTTCTTTTGTTACTGAGCTCGCAGATAGTGTGATTTCCAATACAGGCCGCCGGTTTGTGCCCAGAAAGGAAGCTGAAGTTTGACGAAAACAGTCTGGACAACTCCGTTTTTGCCAATGAAGACATTTCTATCACATTGAGTGTTCCCGAACGACCGCAACGATGTAACATTCAGTTCGAAGACGATGACGAGGAGCTCAGGGCGATCGAAGGAGTGCCGAGTGATCTTGAAATGGTATGCGCTCCAATTTCTTTTTTGAGGCCTTAGTTTAGATGGAAATAAAGAGGAGAAACGCGAAACTGTCCACCGCAGGAGGAAGTGCCTCGATACTACGACATAAGCAGTCGGTTCAAGTGCGCCGAGGACCCGATCTTTTTTAGATCAAAGCGAAAAGCGTGTTTCTATTTTTTGTTTCCGAGTTCCGGCGGTGCATTGATGGTTAAATAAAAATGATTCTGACACCATATGATGTGGACATTAATTAATTCAGAGGGAGATAATCCTAGTTGATCCAATAGTTGAAGTTTGGGTTCAAGAAATGTCATTTCGCTCAGCGACATTTAAATGAGCTCTCCCTTTGGGTGATCTTCAGTGTGGATTCCGTGTACCTCGCAGCACCTCTTTTCATTCTCTTCTTTCGCGGTGCTTATTGCATGCTATTTTTTGAGTTACTAAAGCATTTTGAAAGTGGTTCCAGAAAATACCATCGACAATCTTCTACAGCTTTTAGAAATCGTTTCAGTGTCACACGTTTGACTTTTCTCCTATGATGAGTGTCACAATATTGGTCGTCCTGAACCTCGTCTGTCTTCTGCAAGCTCGCTCCTATGAGAGTCCCATCCGTAAGTCAACCACTAACACTAAATAGTTTGTAAGATCTATTTTCAGGTGGAGATTTCGGGCTTAACGAGGAAACGTTGCCGGACAATTTTGTGGAAAGACCGGTTCTGGATACGTACTCTGAGCCACTACACAGCGTTGCGAGTTTCATCAAACGAGCGCCGGAATCCATGAATGGACATATGCTGAAGCAGCCGCTGCTAAGGTTCGACCTGTTGTGGAGAAAGTTCACGGAGAAAAAACGTTTTGACATGTAATTGAATTGACCCGTTTTGTTCGTGTTGACCAACTTTGCTATGGTAAAATAACAATAAGGGAGTCGAATCTTCGTTGAGTAGAGACATAGCAATGATACGGTGCACAGGGAGACAACTTTCATTGCTTCCAGAGTTGACGAAACCTTTCATTCTGGCGCGTTGGTGGTGGTGGCATAAGCACGACAGAGGATGGCATTAACAGAAACGATAAACGGAAGTGCGCTCTAAGCAAATCCGATTCCTTCAAACACTACTTCTCATAAATTAATTTTGAATGACTAAAAGCGTGCTCTTAGCGCTAGTTAGACACACTGGACACACTATGCTACATCACGCATCATACGCGTAAACGACAATCTTCTTTTTGGGCAACACTCGCTAACTTTCCTATTAACAATTCATTCGTTTCTATGGTGCACGAATACGGAATCAGCTTTTCTCGTCCCGAGCTGAGCCTTTTCGTAATTGTTGCGACCGGCAGATTGGTCACAAGTGACAAAACAATAAAAGTATTCGCCTGGGAAGCCATTAATTCAGATCCGCAGATCATCTTGTTTTTATAACTTTGCTGCCATATCGGAATGCGGACACTTAAGATGGTCTAATTGCTTTCAGTGCTTGGCTTTTAGAGACAAGCAATCTAGCGCTGATACCAAATCATGAGCGCTCGCCACGCTCCCACCACGTCGCTTCCAGCCCAGCAGGTTTGTTTATTAGACCGTAAACGTGTGACCCTGGCTAAAAAGCAGCCTGAGGCGTTTGTTTCCAGCACCGTGTCGTTCGTTACCTAATGAGATTAATGCCGGAGCGAGCCACTTGAACCGAGCGATCAATTGCTCCCAATCGCACTCACTCTCCTCGCGCCCACCTTTCGGCGACCGACAGTTTCCTCCACTCCACCTTCTCACTCGCACTCTCGCTTTTGAGGTAAAGTCCGTTTCCTACCATTCGAGGAGGCAAAACAAAATCGAAATTAAGCTCATAGTCCATGCGCGAACAATTCAGTCCACCGAGGAGGAAAATAGTCGCACTGATGATAATAAGTTAGGTCTATTCCGCATTATTCCACAGTCGTCGTTCGCGATTCCGCTTTCTTATTCCATTCTCTCGAGTAGAATACAGAATGAGATAGACATGCACGCGAAAAATTAAATTCGATATCTCATCGGTCGGATTTCGCTTCGCCGCGTTAAGGAGCTTCTCTCACCTGGCTTGTGACACCAATTTCTGATTTAGCTCCTCACACACTTTTGAAGCTTTTCACCAATCTCGAAGTAAGTTTCGGTTACCCTCTGTTCGCTGGCTTTGTTCCCCACGATTAGGTGTGAAGTTACAATTTCTGTGAAAGCGTGCAGGTAGCTGAATGGTGTTCACTGAATTGAAATGGACGAAAAATAGGTTTATTAGCGTTATTATTACTTCGTTACTTTCTCGTCATGCTCTAAAATTCAATAAATAAAGTGGATTCTCTCTGTGTGCGAGAGCAACAAGTGTCGGCCTCTCAACTACGTTGTAAGTCTCGTGACCTTTTTGACAAATTCATATTTCCATGTATCTTTCATCGCACCCAGGAACTTACTTTTTTGCTGTCGATGCGTAGACAAGAAAGGGAGAAAGCGCACCTGACGACATTTTTTGTTGTTGTTTTAAACAGGGTTAGGAAGGTGTTATCCCGGAAAGCGTTTTTGTGAGAATGACCGCAGGAACATCTGCTCTTAATCCTGGTTTTTCCCTCTCTTGCAACGCTAATAGGAGGAATACGTGGACTGTCACGTGCCGTGACGAAGTAATCCTTCCTCGAATCGGCATCGATCTGGAATACCTTGAGGAAAGGACAAAGTGGAAATGAAGGAAGGAAATGGAAATCTCGTGTCACGAAAGCGAACAATTGTAGTCCGTTTTGAAGCGAGCGCCGGGAGGACAGGACAACCAACCATCGGAGGAGCTAATTCCGAGTGCAAAGTCTACCCGAGTCATAATGCTCAATCAGCACCACGCACTCGCGCCGACCTGTGCCTAGTCGTCTATTCACCGGTTTTGTACTTAGCCGTTCTCATAATTTTCCGTCATTGTTGTCGATTGAACGTTTTCTCTCCTCGAGTATGTCATCGGCGGGCATTATTAATTGATGGCTTCGTGTAGAAGACTTTTGCTACTGCTGCTGATTTCCTCCCGCATAAGAGCTGCTAAATAAATAGGTAGCTCGTCCCTCAGGAAGAGGACATCTGGCTCCGCGTATGTAGCACTCAGCAGACTTAATTAGAACGAGTTCTAGCTGACTGAGTAGTGAATATCTTTGCCTAATAAGTGACTCGAACTCCGGCTTCTAATTGTTGTCTTCACGCCAAGATTATTGTTATTCAATCCCTCAATCATTGTTTTCAGCGGCATTCAAACTCAGTGGTGTCTTCATCTTGTCTTATTGCCTTTGTCCTTTCCATTGCCAAAGACTTGCATTCTGTCTGTTAAAATGCGAAAAGGGAGAAAAACCTCCGAACCGGTGAGTGAAAACAAAGCCCCTTCCTCGTTGAAAGCTAGGTACGCCGCGCACCGGGCTCAATACTCTGTAGAGTGGTCCTCATCGAACACGGCCTTTGGGCACGTTGCACATGCGCTGAATAATGCCATGAGTATACTAATGAACCGAAGCTCAGTGGAAATGTGTGAAAATATTTAGCTCTCATTCGCACGCTGAGTTCTCACGATAGTTCGATTCTGTTTTTTGTTTCACGGCTTTGGGGAGCTTATCACATTCTCCTTCTTGCTGCCTCGTATCCGCATTTCCACCTATTTTCCCCAACAGGACCATTTGTAGGACATGTCCGAGGAACGATTCCGCCTTGTTGTGCTGGGTTCAGCGAAAGTGGGGAAGACCTCGCTGATTCGGCGTTACCTCTACCAGGAGTTCACCGATAAGTACAAGGAGACCATCGAGGACCTGCACTCGAGACAGTTTCGAATTCAGGTACAGTCGTCCAGATCTAGTTTCCGTGTACCCCTTTTCTGTGCAGGGAGTTCCGCTTCCGTTGGACATCCTCGACACTAATTTCAATTTCCCCGACATGAGGCGTTTGGCCATCGCTTCCGCCAGCGCTTTCTTGCTTGTGTTCGCCGTTGATAATGTCCAAAGCTTCAAAGAGGTAATCCCCTTGGTGAAAGAGAAAACGGAAAAGAGCTTTGTAGATGAGTGACTTGTGGAGCGAGATATGCGAACGGCGTCCCGACATCAACCTGCTTCCCACGGTTGTGGTCGGCAACAAGTGCGACATGACTTCAAAAAAGGTGATTTCCGCGTTTTTGTGCGAAACAAGGATTACATGTCTTCCCTCTCAGATTTTCCAAGCAACCGCTCAAGCGTGGACGTCGCGGCTAAGTGCTGACGTGCGCTATTTGGAAGTATCTGCGAAGACATCGCTTAATGTCGTGGAAATATTTAGGAACTTGCTGGATCTAAGTGGATTTCCACGTTGTAAGGTTTGTTGATCTCTTGTCTTCCAGATTAACGCAAGATGCTTATCAGGCCGCTGGCGGAGCGCTGGAGGAAAATCCAAACCAGGAAGTCCCCGAAGAGAGTGCAACGCTGCGCCGCTACAACACCATCAAGTGCAGGCCCACAAACCGCGAAGTTTACCTGAAAGTATGAATGCCTGAACACGTCGATTTGTAGCAGTTGAATTGTGTTTCAGCAATTAAACCGCGAGAACTCCCCCCGGGGACCGCCAGACTTTGTGCAGCAGCAGTCGAACCCCACGCTCGCGATCCCCACCGACGCGTTCAGCGGACTGAAAAGAAATCGCTCGCTGCGAGTAAGTGTCCTCGATATTATGTATTTGGTCGTCTTCGTTGAAATAGGTTCGCCCGAGCAACGAGGAGGACAAAATGAAGGAGGTGAGCAATAAGCACCGTGCTCACGACGACCAGAAACTGCTGGGCCGCTCCGGGAGTCTCATCCGACGCACCAAACACCTGTCTCTGAAGATGCGTCGCCATGGCGAGAAACTACCCGTAGAGCACGATGACTCCGACTGCAACATCCAGTAGTGCTCGTGGTCCACCCCGTTACAAAATTGGCATTTATGCAAACTCTTCTACTTCCTTCGGAGTGCAGGGTCCAAGCCAGCTTGAATAAATAAAAAAATACTTGAAGACAATAAATTCCCCCTCGAACAATGATTCTCTGTTCAAAGGAGTCAATTCTGGGTTTCTCTGCAAAGCCAAAAGATTTCCTAGAGACGGAATTAAGCGGCATTGTTTCGGGATGTATGTAACTGCTAATCCAAATACGCTCAAGAAGAACCAGGCATTCAACCGTGTTTTTTGCTAACGAAAGAACCGACGAATGAGGGATTGAAGGACCGAGAAGGTGGCAAACAGTACACAAAAGAGACTGAACTGTGTCAGTTGTGAGTACATATTATGGCGACAACTATCAATTTCGTGTTTCCAACAGGTCTTCTAAAAACAGGGAACTATTATACTCGATATACATATTATGTTATGTTCAATATATGAAAACATGTTTAAAAGTTGTTTCGTGTAGAGTTGAGAAGCTCTTTTTCTTCTTCATCATCACCGCTGCAAAGGTTTTTTAATTAAGATGTGTGTTTGTTTTCCGAGAAATTTAATTAACGTCTATTTGCCCAGCCAGAATTTCATATCGACCAGGAACTCGAAGTGCGTAAATTAATAATGAGCATTGAGGTGTTACTGCGTTTCGAAACTGTTTGTCCAGCGGTGAATTCTGAGCTGAACTTGTGGGGCGAAATCCGAGTTCAGATCGGATAGTTCCTGATAATGCCTGTTATTCAGACTATTCCAAGCGAAATTCGCGTGAAAATGGCGCTGCCGTCCAAGACTCTGAATGTTTGCGAGTGCCACAAGAAAGACTTTCCTCCCTGGACAGGCGAACTCCACGGGATCACACAGGTATGCGCCATTTCGCTGTCGTCGAAATGACTATTCGAAATAGGCCCTGCAAAGCGACTCGACCGGGATGAAGATATTCTGGTGGATCGTCGTTCTGAGTTGTGTTGTTGGGGGCACCGCAACTACCGTTCTTGTCATCATCGAGTATGTGAATGGACCCACAGCAACGTCGACTACGATACGCTTGGTTTGTTCTGACCTTTCTTCTGACACAAAAGCACACTGAGAAATGAATATCATCACGTTTGAAATCTCTCACTACCAGATCTCCCTAAAATCCGGCGCTAATTCAAATCCTATGCACTCTAAAAAACACCCTCCAGGTGACGACGCTCAAATTGCCCGCGATAACAGTGTGTCCCAAAGTACCTGACGCATTCAATTTCACTCTGCTCTACATCGATATGAAGACGTTTTTACCCAGAATTTCGGAAGAGGGCGCTCGAGACCTCATCAGGTTCTGGCTCGGTGGAAACGGTCTTGAAAACATGGATAAGCTCTCCAGCTTCAATCGATCGTACCTCGACGTTCTGTCAGAGCAATACAAGATCTGGTCAAAAGGCTACAATCAGTATGACTTTTTCGAGATCATACAGGTGAGTCCCTCGTTATTTCGGAGCTATCTTCGAAATGTTGTTCAGAACCAGTACGGGTACAAATGCGAGGATTTGTTCTTTTGGTGCCAGCTCGGCGGGAAACAGTGGGACTGCTGCTCGCAGCTTTTCCAGCGTCAGGTGGTCATGCGGCGTGGGATCTGCTATCAAACGCTGCCCAGTGTCAATCAGGTGAGATGAACTCTCAACTTGTCTAGAAAAATGTTCAGACGGAACCGGACGACGTCGGCCGCCTCGTGGTCAGCTTGAAAGCCCCGTCAAGCGTCACCTCGCCCCACTACAATTACACGCAGGTCCGATTCTTCTTTTTACGTTTTTACGTTTTTTACGGAATAAACGTTTTTGCAGCCTCAACTTCTTATTTACGTCACCGACAACCATGAGTTTGTCGTGGACTATCCGCGATACTATTTGTACCCGCACGAGTGGAATCGGATGAGGTTTACTGCCAGGTTCATCGAATTGTTACCTCACCCTCACGTGTGCACTGACCAGGTGAACTTGCGCCGCGTTTCAAATGGGATTCTATGCTGGTTTCTAGAAATTCGGAAAAGACGCTGCGTGCTTTGTCAGAAGATGGCTGCTTTCGAACATTGCGGGGCCCTACAACTGCACCCTCGTCTACATGCCCAAAGTTCCGGACGTGCCTTCACTGCCCTACTGTAACATGACAAACTTGGCAAAACACTATTACGACGCCATACAACTGGTCCTTTCTGGAGCGAAAGTGGCTCAAGAGGTAAGAAACAAGACCACTCTTGAAGACCACTCTGTATGCTTTGCAGTGTGTTCCTGGATGCAAACGGTGGGACTACCAGATCAGTCTACAGCAAACTGCTGCTTTGCAACCTTTCAAGGATTATGTGTTCAACCTGGAAGCGTCCTTTAATGATTTGCAGGTAAGCACACTCACATTAGTTTTGGAATAAGCCTAAACAAGGCATGCAAATCAAAAAGAAAATACAACGGTTTCAGTACGAAGACATGCGGGAAGTGTTCACGACTTCTGTGCCGGGATTCATGTCACAAATCGGCGGCCAGTTCGGCTTCTTCCTTGGCCTCTCCATAATCACGCTCCTCCAAATAATTCTTTACGCCATCCACATGATTTGCACTCAAGTGAAGCAGGCTTTGAAGAAAGCGACCAAGGTTGCGCGAAAATCGTCTCAAATCGCATTTAGGACACGAGGTTGATTTTGAGTGAAAGTAAAACCAGTACTATCAAAAGATCTTGCAAATGGTCATCGCCATTTCACATTTCTTTGGCCGTCCTCAAACCTGCGGACCACGTGTTTTGAACGCGTTTCTAGCAGGGATTCGGTAATAACAAATAGAAAATTAGTACATGAAGGAATGCGTAGAACTGACCCACTAACCAAATTGTTTCAGCTCATTCCGCTTGATTCGCGGAAGCAAACAAGAAATACTGGAAAGTTCTCACAACTGGACAAGTGGTCGTTTTCCTTATTCTTCTGTTTTGCCATAAGATGTTGTTTTTCTGTTCACACATCACATGTTTCTGATCTCATTTCTCTACATCGTAAAGCTGTCAATTTATTGCAGTCTGACACCAGTGGATATCGGAATTTTGAAAATTAAACAAAGCTGTTCGCGAAGTGCGGAGGTCGATCCAAGTATTTTTCCTTTTCGGCAGGCTTCACACGAACTGGAGTTGCGAAACCCAACATGTAGCTGAAGAACTACCATTAGAGAGAGGACATTTAGGGTGAAACTCACACATCGTCACGTTTGATTTTGCAAATTAAATCTTGCGAGAAGTAGCTCTTTGAAGCAAAGTCACCGGCTGCCGTCACAGCTTCGAAGTTCGTTTTGAAGTGTTCCTGTAGGTCCTCCTGCATCTTCACGGTGATTTGGTGTATATTGCACTTCTTGAATTTGCCTCCTCGCGACTGGGTGATGTTATCGTACGCCTTGTTCATCACCATTTCTTGTTCCTTGTTGCAGCAGAGGTATCCTGAACTCTTATCTAAAGTTGGTACTTTGGAGGTACAGTACCTGCGTCATTGAGATAACATGAGGGGAGGGGAAAGTCGTTCTGATTCATTATTCCGTAATTGTCGATCACTGAAGCGTCGATTGGCGGAGACGTTGCTTCCATGTAGGGAGCCGGCGGAGGCGGCGGAGGAGCTTGGTACCCCCCTTCTGCCGGCGGCTTGTTCCCATAGTCTGCAACTCCGTCGTAACAATATTTGCCACGCGAACCAACTAACCTTGAGCAAGTACGCAAATGCACTGCAAAGATACCAGAAGTACGTTGAGAATCATCCAGAATCTGAAACGTGGTGATGAAAATGGAAAGCAGCAGGGAAGAAAGCTGAGAAAAACGTTCAACTAAAAACAGGCGCGCCCGCGGCGATCCGCAGACTGTAAGTGGGATTGAAATGAACATTATCCCTCTCGCTGCAATAGTCGCCACTGAATCGGCGATCCCGAGAGAACGTCATTTTTTAACATGACGGGCGACGGCTTGAACATAAGAAACCGGTTAAGAAATCATCCCAGTTTGGGACGCTTCCACCTTTTCCACGTTAATATATCCGCATCTGGTTATGGTTTTTTGATTGGCAAGATCATTCGAAGATTTCTGTACCCACTGGAACGTTGTCTCGACAAGATTCGGGCAACGCGGGAACGGGAAAAACGAAATCAGTTTCTGTGGCAGAAATAAACACCTCGAAAATTTATCTGCGGTAATGAGTGCGAAGAGGACAAGGACAATAATTCAGTTCGAGACCCGGGTAGCCAGGTGAACCCTGGATGCCCGGACGGCCGGGAATACCTGGGGTTCCGTCAGCACCCTTTCGACCACTCAATCCTGGCGCTCCAGTCAAGCCATCCAACCCTTGCACTCCATATTTCCCTTTTTCTCCGGGCCATCCGACCGGACCCGGAGTTCCCGGCAATCCTCGCTTTCCCACAGCCGCTGTGTACGATTTTCCTTCGATTCCTTGGCGGCCAGTTGGTCCAGTTCGTCCTGAGCAGACGATAAAAACTTGAATGCATTATGGGGCCAATTTACCTGGTGGACCAACGTCTCCTACTGGGCCTCGCGGACCTGGTTTTCCGACAGCACGGTATCCTCCTCCGGGTATTCCAGGTGAACCTCTACGTCCTGGTCGTCCTCTGCCCCCACTGAGTCCTGGTCGCCCGGGAGGACCTTCCGGGCATAATATACAGCCACGATTTCGAACTATGCATGTGACTGGTTCATACACTTCAAAGTTGTCTTTTCCCCGCCGACCGGGGCTCCCACGTGCTTAAATATTAGAGTCCAGAAAGAAACATGCCCAATCTTACCTCCTTTTCTGCCTTGTCCCCCACGCGGCCCCGGAGGCCCGGGTGGACAAATCAGCTGCAGTGGTTCACACTGGCACCAAGATGGCAGCGTTTCGAATGGACTGCGCCGTTTAGGCCGAAATATGCTGTTAAACATATTTTCGCGTTCTCTCTGCCGATCGACAAAATCCAGCTCCAGACGCAGAGTACGAAGTTCTGACCAGGATCGGTCGATATAGTCCTAAACAACGGCGAAAATTCAACAAAGACTGAAAATGTAAATTTGCCTTGTATAGGACCATTTCTCGGATCACAAAGTCCACAGACTCACTCATCGAGCCCAGTAACACAGACGTGGAATACAGGAAGAACAACGCCACGAAGAGACTGCATGACGAACAGAGGAAAACAAACGTTGCAAGTCCAATATTACGCATTTTCGAGTTGCCGGTGTTTCGAAAACTGCTCCAGCATGCAGCCTTTTGCACGCGACCAACAGAACTCGACTTTAAACGCTGTGAAGGTGTTAAGGTGTGTCGTGTTCAGCCGTGGCGTCATTATTTTCGGATTAAAGGCGTCTTTTGAATGTTGTCGTCCAACTCAAATAAAACTTCGGAGCGCATCCGAATCCAGGGAACGTGGCTGGAGAAAGGCGACTAGATGAAAACGCGGTATTGCCAAGTTTTGAAAGAACAGGACACAGCGGAAGGTCAGCTGAGAGCCGACTTGCTCCGATTAATGAGGTATCACCGGTTTTCGTTTACATTACCTTGCGCGTTGTCGACTCCCTTGGAGTTGTTTGCTCTGCGGCGGCTTGCATCGTCTTTTTCCAGTTTCCGTTTTTCTCGCTTCTCGCCGGACCGGTCCTCACCGGCAGTGGACCAACACATGCAGAACACCCTTCCGCCTTGCTAGCACTCTTTGATTACAAATCTTAAGCTGGGGTTGAGAAGGCGCCTGAACCTCGGCTCTACTTTTAACCTCTGATCTGCACGCTTCTTGTCTCAGTGTGAACACACTCCAAAGTGTCTTCAACAAGTCAGCTATTCTATCTTTCAGGCATGGTGTTTAGAGACCTGGAAGACGATGACCAAGTCCACGCCGGTCTTCCTGCCTTCGTTCTTGGAGTCCTTATATTCCTCATGGTAGTTTTAGCCGGAGTGATTTGGGTCGCGTTCTGTTTAGCGGTGCATAGAACAGCCCAGCGAGTAGCGCAACTGAAACGCGAACGACGGAGAAGGGTAAGAAGAGGCCGGAACAATTTGCACTCGTAAACCTCATTTCCAGAGTATTATAAACGCCGCCATTAATCAGGCAGCCCTGAATACTCCGCCAGTTACCGTCGTTGCGTCTGTTCCGTGTACTTACGGACAAGTGACCCTCTATTCGGTTTGTTTCTTGGCCAGATCTAATAGTTTAGAATAACCCGAGAATTTAGGAGATGGAGAATTCTGTTAATCTCGACGCTCTTCCCTCGTACGACGAAGCGATTCAAATGAAGGTGGAAGAACTGAAGGTTTCTCAGGATCCGTCCTCGACATCGACCTCATATAGGTAAATAAAACGAGCCAAAAGAATTGCGGATTCAGAGTATGTGCATCTTGCAGGATAGCCCCGAGCCGACCATGCTCTAGTCGCGCATAGAACTGTCGGATGAATGGTGCTGATACACACTGTAATGTACATAAAGTGATGTCACTTTGAAGATAATAACAAAGCTTTTCGGACAAAATGCCATCTTTTGAAATGAAGAGCGAGATTCATTTACGGCTTCTTCCCTGATCTCATAATAATCCCCGCGCCTTCGCATTCACTCACCCACTAAGCACTAATCGATTAGCCAAATTCAAGCATTAACCAGAATTTATTTTCTTCTCTCCTTCCATTTTGAGTGTCTTTCATTGCCAGAAGACATACCAGCTCTAAAATCTCTTTATACATTATTCTCTGCGCTCAACAAGTATGGAAACAACCGCGGCCTTAGAGGAGGATGTGCTTCTGTCTGTAAACGACCTCGTCTACTCGTATTCTGATTTCGTTGTTGTATTTGTAGTAAATGAAGAGCCGTACCGTGCTTGACACGACGAATAAATTGCTCACGAGATCGCTGAGCACCACGTAAAGCCAGTGAAAATTGCCTTGTTCGTCCTGTAAGGATGTTCTGAAGCCGCGAAGCTAAGAAAGCCTTGTGTACCTGGAGTACGATTGTGTTGAATTGCTCCATGATGTACAAGCAGAAGTGCAGACTGTTGCAAGCTAGGTACGAACTGATTAGGACTACGGTAGTCCGTACTGCGCTCCGCACCTTCAGCTTTTCCTTGCGCTCCTCGTCCTCAATCGACGTCTTCAGCTGAAATTCGGCAATTCAAACATTCATCTCCACAACTTATCCGACAGGGCTGCCTTTTTCTTTGGAACGACAAGTTTTCAGAGTCCTGAAGCAGCCCTTGTGATCTCAATCAATTAGAAGCGACGCCTCTTCAAACGCGATTTCACTTTTGAAGATTTTTTAAAAGCTCTTGTCCAAAATTGGAAACGAACGAGTCGTCTTCCTCGTCAAACGCCAAAACAAAAGCGCATCGTCGCGAAGTCTTACTTCTACCAATGGTTAACAAGGCGAGAAACCAACCTGTAGCACGAGGCCCATCATGTTCGACTGCCGTCGGACGGCGCGGTGGCACTCGCGGAGCGTCTTCACAATGACAATGTTCAAAATCAGCAAAATGACGAAAGAAGCAAAGATATGGAGGAACTGTAAGGGCACAAGTGTGTCTGAGTGAGTGCAGAGAGTGTTTCTGATACCTGGACCACGAAATCGAAAGTGCGGTATACGGTGGACTCCAAAAGCGGCGTCGCAATTAGCATTTTGCTCATGAAATGGTCGCATTCCCGCTCTTCGCTGTACACTTTCATGGCAAAGAGGGACGGCAATCTGAGGGAGACGATTACCACTAACATTATTATGACCACCAGTATTCTTCCTTTTTCACTAAAAGATTGGAATCAGAGGTTTTTCGCAAAGCACGGCCCTTGCTGTAATTTGAAATTTACCCAAACCCGCAGTGCAGATGCTCTCAATTAATGCTTTCAAGAAACGCGCTCAAGTATTTTCCTAATCAATAGACACTGCCCTTAGTACTTTCCGAGTAGAGCGTATTCAGCGCTTGGATTTTAAGATAACCCTCCAGTTCGGCTTAATGGTGGTCAAACAAACGCTGGATCCCGAACCTTGTGGTGATGCTCTTCCTTCCTGAGACGAGGGCCAGGCGGTCGGCCGTCGAGGCGATGAGGACGTACGGAATCGCACATTGGACCATGCGGCTCAACGCAAACATGAATACGTTTGTGCTCCACACAAAGTAATAAAGACTCTCGATTCGAAACGTGACGGCGAAACGGTTGAAGCTGAAGACGAAGATGTAGAGGAGGCACAGCATCAGATCCAGCAACGCCAGGACGGTGTGGTAGAGCGTGGTCCGCTCAGGGGGTCGCCGGATGAACACAAACAAGAGCAACCCGTTGCATACGGTACCCAGCAGCGACAGCATCGTTCCGAAGCTAGAAAACAACAGTTCACAAATTGAAAACGAAACGCATATCCACTCGTTACCTCACAAACGCGACTCTGAGAATCGGGAACGAATCGATCTCGCAAATGATATCGTAGTCCTCGTCAGTATAGTTGTAATCACTCATGATGGAACGCCTAAACAGGAACGATTAGGAAATAGTAGCACGGGAGTACATGCTGAAAAGCGGTGTGGGAAAGGAGGTCATTCAACTCAAAGCTTCAAAGCATCATTATCATAAAGCACTAATAGGCGTGGTTTAACTTCTGAAGGGGCGTGTCGAGGCGCTCCTTCTAATGTGCACAACTAGTGCTCTCATAACTCGGGGTTCGGCAAAACGAGTAATATCTTCGGAAAATATGGTTCGCTGGATAAACAGATAAAATAAAACGTCTCGGCTATAAGACGATTCGAAGGGGATATTACTTGTTTTGCCGAAAATAGTTTGAACGTGCCGAAAGACGAGATTCCACAGAAATTAATCAAACCGCATTGCACCACAAAAAAGTTTTCATTACAAACAGGCTCCCAGCGCCGTTCCGCTCAAGGAACACTGACCCGCTGAGGTTAGCAATCTTTCGAGGTGAGCAAGAGCGCCCGCGAAAAGGAAACAGGGATTAAAGGTCGTGCGAAAATGAAACAATCACTCTTTCCAGCGCCGGTTTGCGCAGAAGGCTTGCTGCACTGAAAAACCACGCTAGGACTTCCTTGGTGGGATGGAAAGTTTATACCACACGCAGCGACCATAAATACTTTCCGGGACAACCTCTGATCACGCTTTGCGCGTAATGCAAATAATTACGCCAAAAGGGGTATCGGCGCTTCATTGTCTTTCCGCCGCAATTATTTCATTTCGCTTAAAGAGCGCTCCTCGATCGCCTCCCCTCTGCTCATGGGCCTTCTTTAATCGACGCCCACCTACTAATTGTTGCATTCCTCGCAACGAATCTTCGTTCTTTTGCACGCGCCTCCACACTCCTCACTTTTTGGACGCTCAGGTAGCCGACGCCAAGTGGCTCTCGCTTGCAGGCCCGTCATTGGGATGACTATTATGTTTTACTGCTCTTCCGTACCAAATTGTCTCCAGCAGTAAAACAGGCTACAGGCTCTTTAATAGCGATTACACCCTTGCGGCACCTGCGCCAAATTACATTACATATGTGCAAAAAAGTTCTTTTTCGCACCGTCAGAAGTGTGTCCGTCGGTCCGTCGTCCGTTCACAGACGCTTTCCACCGTATCCCGAGACGCGAGACGCCGTCCCCAAGTGAATTTAATAAAAATACAAACGTCAAAATTTATGTTGCACAAATAACCGAAGGCTTTTTTTCCTATTTTGGATAATTAGTTCTGCGCAAAGAAACAAAAAATGAAATTGTTTTTACTTAACTGCGCGCCAGCTAATCACCCGCCGGGGCAGTGCGGCTTCGACGTCTAGGTGATTGGAACAGCGGCGGTGAAGAGAGCGGGAAAACCGGAGAATCCGCCGAAAGAAGGTATTGCTGGTGCTGGAAGCCGAATATGGATGAATTGCACTTGCGCCCGCCGAGCAAATGGTGTAATTGTGTTAGGGAATCTGGGATCCGGAGAACGCATCCGAGTTTGAAATTTAGTTGTCAAGATGCGTCGACGCTAGTACCACTTTGCCGGTGACGTCCGGAAAAGGAAGAAAATGGCACTTTGTGATCGGGAGGAGAACAGCCGAGGCTCCCTTTCCTCATTTGTTAATGTACTACGCTCGCGATCGTTGAACTGGATGTTTTACGCCACCGGGCGGCTATCTGGAATAAAATTTGAACGAGGGAGAGGGACCGCAGGCGAACGTCCTTCAAACGTCATCTTCCTTCATCAAGCGCAGTTTCTTTCGTATGCCCATCATCCTCCGCCGTGTGCACTACAAAGAGAAGCGGACACATGTGCAGCGCGCACCTACACATGCAGCCTGTTGTCGCCGACCTCTGTCGGTGGTCACTCCAGACCGCGACCACGGAGAGCATGTGTGATGTTCGCGCTGCACGAAATTAGCATGGACGCCGACGTCGAGTTAGGTCCGACTCATTTGTTTTGTGCGGCGGCGAGCACCTTCTGCCCAGAACCTCCGTTTGGCGGCGACTCGGAAGTTCGAATTCACTCATTTTTCATGCTTCGAATTCCAGGAAAATGATGTCTCAGCTGTACTCGGACTTCAAACGGAACGTCCGAAACCGATGTAGCAAACGACATGATCGGGAAACAGTTGAGTCATTTTCCTCGGCCGCCAGAACTATAAATTTGCTTCAGCATCCATCCTCCTGTAGCCGACCGGAAGGTACAAATGCTGACGTTTTCGCCAACCCGGTCGTTCGAGAACTGATCTCCAGCGAGGAAACATACTTAAATTTTTTGGAAACGGTTTCTGCGGCAAGTTTCACAGCTTCAAATCCTTTTCTACTCAGCTCTGTTTTCAGAATTTTATTAAAGTGATGGAGCGCCGAATGCTGATTTCGCGCGATGAGAGCCAACTTCTCTTCGGCGAAATTGAGACAATCTATCAAGTGAATAGCGTATCCTTAGCCAGTGATTTCGTAGCTCTAGCTCAACAATTTAGATATTGTATGGCGGCCTGCAAAAAGGGGAAATTCGTGAAGCATTCGAGTGCTTTCTACCGTACACCAAAATCTACAATCGATACGCAGAGAAGTTCGAAAAAGCGCAAAGTTTTCATTTGGTAACTTTTAATAAAACAAGTTGTTGAACATATCGTTTTCTTTCAGGAGAAAATGAAGAAGGACCGAAGATACTGTAATTTCATCACAACCGTAGAAATCCAACTATCTAAGAAACTGGACTCGTTTTTGATAATGCCGATACAGAGAGTGCCTAGGTAAGACTTCCCTCATTGTAGAGCAAACTGTACGTGCCTATTTAGATACATTATGTTACTGAATCAACTTCGAAATACACAAATTGTTGAAGGGGTTTCTGGTAAGTTCCTGCTGTTAGCTGCATCGTGCAAACGCTTGGTTTGCTCAGACTTTTTGAAATATAAATGGTTTTTCAGAAATAATTGAAAAGCTGGAAATTATCACGCGGCAGATCGACGCTTATGTGGCCGAGTCGAAGAACAGCGACGACATGATGGAAATCGAGAAGAAGTTGGATTTCCTAGACGAATTGATCGTTCCCGGGAGAAAACTAATAAAAAGCGGTGTTTTATATGAGGTAATCTGGCCGCTGCTATATCCGAGGGTAACAGCTGTGTTCAAGGTCTTGGAAAATACGCGCATGAAAAGGCATATATGGCTGTTTAACGATATCCTAATAGCTGCGAAGAAGAAGATTAATGGCCGCTACGAATGTTGTGTCGTTTTCCCAATTAGGCACTGTCTGCTACAGTCCAGCGTTTCCAACTTCTCCTTCACGGTAACTTCAGCTGCGAAACAAGTCGGAAACCTTTCAGATTTAGATTTCATGCCGTGGACAACAGGTATCACTTACATCACGCAGCTACGGTATATCGCAATCATGGTAACCGAAAACATACTTCAAAGTTAGTCGAAGATCTATTATAGGATATTGGCAATTGAGCTGATAATCTCCCAGGCGAAAGCTTGCAGATCTACCCTAAGAAAAGAGAGCAGCAAACAACAGCCTTGGAAGAGAAGGTATGGTAACTTAGCAAAGAACATGTATGTAATTTAGATTTGATTTAAGGAAAACATTTGTCCAACGAGTGAGAAATGCCTCGACGAAAATCGAAATGGAAGTGATGTCCCTTAACGTTTGTTCCAAGATACGCCGTATGTTTCCCCAATTCCCACGATTTAGAAAAAAACTCGCACCTCATCGGTGCTCAGCTGTCTGCCTTGCCTGGGAACTCGACAGACTCCTAGAAACACTATTCGCGCCAATGTACAGAAGCAAGACTTCGAGGGTGCTCAGAGACCGGTTCCTTGGTGGGTAACTGAATCGACTCCTACGAGCTCGGCTCGACGAAAATGACGGATTTCGATGAAATAGGCGCCTCCGTTACAATAAAAGTCTTTATATACGTGTGAATATATAACAAGTGTACATAGGAAGAAAGGACATCAGTCATTCACCCAATGGAGTCGAACCGTATCGGAAATGAACTATGTTGGGTATAGACATAGAAGCTATACAACCGAAGAGTCACCGTATCTCGTTAATTTGGGAAGGTACAGCAGAGAAGAAAGGCCATCGGTATGGTGTATCACAATGAGTTGGTACGACATTCAAAAATGATGTCAATGATATTGGAGTTTAGGATTGAGCAGGCCCAGATGAGGAAGCGGCTGAGTTTGCCGGAGGACCGTCACCGTTGCCACATTGCGAGAAGGGGTTGATTTTGTACAGGAAACATAAGTTACAAACCCGAACTTTGCGGTCGTAGCCCAGTTCGGGTAAGCAAAGTGAGTTTGCCGAACACCGGGAGCAAAAGATCCGCCCGCAGTTTCTACAGTGGTGCCTACGACGGACTATGGTGAAGGGACTTTGACAAGCTGTGCACTGCTCGCAGTCACTATCAGGCACCCAGCGTACTCCTGCAACGGCGAAACAGATGATATTTGTACTCTAGGAACTATTTACTTACCAACATAGGCGGGCAAAGGCAGCGCTTCCTGGACTTCGACACCAGTTTCTTCCTCGTTTTCTGGAACTTCGGCAGTCTGCCCCGACACCTTAAACGAATTAGATGCAGGCAAGTCAGTAATGTATAGCCTTACTTCAAAGACGGGAACAATCTCGTTAGGCTGTAAAACCATTTTCAAAACTTTGCGGACGTCCGAAGAATAATTGGTCTGCAGTTGGTCGGCGACGCCTGCGATGCAAACGAACAGTCGATGGACAAGGTCTTTTGAGGACCTGAATCGTGAACGAAGTTCGGAACGACTTTGCTCGCTTAAGTTAATACGAGGATAATGAAACGCTTAAATTTCAACCCACCTCAGTATCACGCGGGAAGAATTATCGCTTTTCAAAGAAGCGGTACTCTCGTTGGAGGATTTGTTCGTAGGATTAGCGTCTTGAGACGCGCTAGAAAGCGTAGCCGAAACTGACCGGGCCAGGCCTGCTGTTGAACCAAGTACTTCCCGCTTATCGCCTATAAATCGTCCGCTATTTCGATACGAGTATTTCGACAAACTTGTAAAGTCGACCATAGTGTAGGTCGTGGAATCGCTGCACTCAAAAACGTCTGTTGATCCAGAGTTTCCGGCGCACAAGTCTATTTCCACATTTTTCAGCTCTTCAGGAGTAAGAGTGAGCAGTAGATTTCGAATTTTCAAGAGCAAGTGATGAAATGGCCTGAACATTTCGGAGAGATTCTCTGCCAAGCCATTTACGTTCAAGGCACCGTCTGGATAGTAGAGCAACCCCCTGAAAATGTAGCAAATAAGCCAAACCCGTCGCAACGTTATCCGTACCAAACAATAGCCAGCCTAGGAATGGCAATCATTACGTTAGGATCGCAGTCATCAATATTTTCTTGCGTAAAGTAGCCAAGTTTCAAAGCTCTGCAAATATAAATTGTATCAACAGCCGTATAAGTCATCTTTCCATACCTCTCCAAGCTTTCTGAAAAAAGAACAGCAACATCCAGCTGACAATCATGCTCCTTCACGGATTTTACTGGTACCATGGCACTCACATATCTAAACAAAATGGCTCAAACACATAATTCATAGAAACACTTACTTCAGCTCAAAATCTGCAAACAAATGATCGAATGACCGTAAACTCTGCTTGACCTTTTCGGGGTAGTGGGCAGGATCCCGTAGAGCTTGATCTTTTAAAAGCTCCCGCATCTGATCCAAATGCTTGGTTAGCTCGCGAGCGATAGGTCGAATCGCATCACTTTCCGTTTCATGGTCGATTATATTGGAGCCCGCAGCTAAACATTCAGCACCAAACCAGAGCTGGCCAGGAAGGTTGTCGTGTACAACTTCGTCGGGAAATTTGATCCGATAGTCTCTGCATGCTCGGTCGGATTCGTGCGGAAACACGATGACTAGCATTTCAGCTAAACAGTTTTATCAATCTTAAGCTATAAAAAAAAGGTGCGAAACGTACAGACGATGTGTAGGAGTCGATCTTGAGCCTGACGAAGTTTGGTGACCAGCTGATTACAGCGTTCCGGATCGCGCCGGCCGTCGAATGAATCGAGCTCGCCGGCTATGTTATTAAGAGCTTCATCGGCGTAATAAAACTTTGCTAAAGGCGACCAGTCGTCGACACGAGGTTTTCGAACTAATTTTCGAAGGCTCTGCATGCAGACAACCCGTCACTGGAACAAAAAAAATTATACAATGAGAAACGTCGGCGAAACGCCAAGGAGGCAACAGTCGGCTCGAAATGACGGGAAAATACGCCGAAATGCTCGTCCGCAGAGATGCGCACAACGTGGTATTCATCAGCTGATCTCATTTGCTGACTTCACAATCATCTTCAGTTTTTGACGCATTGGAATCACTGGCCGAACGACGTTTCTTTTGCACGTGTCTACTTTCCAGTGCTTTTTCCAACAACAATATTTTACATGTCGCGTTTCTTAGGGCAGAAAGACTGGTTTTATCTTATACATCGAACTAGAAAAATACTGATCGGAAATGTGGCGAGTCATGTGCGATATTTGTTGGTCGGTGATGAGCGTGACAATGCTGTCGTGTCGAGACCTCAGTTGTCTTCAATTGACTGATTCGTGTGTGCCACATAAGCATCTAAATGGTGCGTGTTTTAGACCGATAAACAGATGATTCCATCCCCACTGTCGCTCCTGACCTGCGGAATCAACCGAACACGACCATGCCCGGTTGCCTTCTAAACTTTTCCACGCCATGTACACGCGCTGTCGCTCGTTCACACGTATAAAGATGTTGACTAGGAGTTCCTTTAAATGGCCGGCACGACGATAAACATTTTCCGGGAGCAAATCGATCCATGTTTCAGTGGAAAGCTGTGAGTGAAAAGGTTGCGAGTAAGACCCAAGTTCTCTGAGGCAACGCTTTAGGTTCACGATGAACGCGGAGGGCAACTCAAAACATACAAAACTCTCCCATCGGATTCTCAGCGATTTCACCACTGGAAGAACCACTGCTTGCACACCGTTCAAACTCCCTCTTGTTTTCCCTTTCGATGTTGACATCAACACTTGCTCAAAACTTCTGATGGGCCAAACCTGATTTTGAGCTGCCGCAGTTAAACAATCCATGTTTTTCTCATCAGGAAATTCGTAATTGTGTAGATGTCGCCTCCTAGCAACAACACATATTGGAAGACAGTCGGCGTGCCATGCGACTAAATCGGAGCCGCACCAAGTCATGCACGCTCTCAGTTTCATATTGACATTCAGTTGAAAAGAACGGCATCATTCCGATTCGGATCCAACGCTCAATTAACGTATTCACCACCATAAAATGTGTTTGTTAACGGAAATTTGGATGATCGGCGACTGGAAACGACCGCGGATCCATCCTGCCTGTACCGCCGCGAACGATTGTTTGTTTGGTTTGTGCGTTGTCGTTTCAATCGCCAAAACGTGGCAGCAACCGTCCCCGCTCGCTCTCTTTGTGACTCTCTCGCCCTTATTTTCTGTTGCGCCCGCTTTTGTAGTCATCCTTACGATGGAATCAAGAAGACGTCCTACATTAAGATAACGTGCACACTGGAGGCCTATTTCCAGCATTTTGCAATTTTCTGTACTCCTCTATACATGCCCATCTTCGCATCGCTTTAAAACTTTTTTAAACAGTCTCATGTTAATGTTCGACTACCGTCATTCAATCATATCGTTGCGGGATCCAACAACGTGGAAGTCGGTCTCACAGTAAACTTCGTGTCGACACGTGTCGATCGCGTAGGTCCGATGTGTGACGTGGCGTTTCTGCGAACACCGGCATCGAAGTTCCACATTGTTAGATTCATGTTTCGCGATGATGTAACAAGTAGATTTGATTTTAATTACTCCATTTTCACTGGGACGTATCTTAATATTGCGCGTGCAATAGTTTTAATGTGAAATATCTAGCTTATTTTTCAGGTCGTATTCATGATGAGTCATGAAGGAACAGATCTGCACACGTCGCTGAAGGATGCAAGTCAGCTGATAAACAACTTGGCTGCCACCGGGTAATTTGCTTTTTTGAGCTCGTGAATGTCAGTCAATAGTCAGGCCTAGTGTTTTAACGGCAATTTTCTGGATATCTGTTTTTGGAGCAAACTCTTGACTGGGATGGAAAGTTTTGTTTGCACTCATGATGTGCTCTTATTGATGAGATATTGGATTGCGCTGCATATGTAATTTACGTACAGCTCTCTCAAATTCGTTGTTGAGTGGACAGACCATCGTAGAACGAACGTGAATAGCTTTTTAGTTTTCAAAGCTAATTAAATTGGGGTAATGAGGGTTTAGTTTAATCTCTCTAGTCTTGTTCTGATTGGCAGCTCACTGGCAACTTGTCTTTTTGTAGAGAAGCGTTTATAGCCACTTTGCATGACAGAATTTCCTCGATGCATTGGCCGTATTCGAAACTGCGGCCGTCGGTTTTATTGGTTTCATAGTCAAGATGAAAAACATTTCATTTTTCTCCTAAATCGACTGTTATTTGTGATACATCAGACGATGGGAATCTTTCGAAATGCTTTAAAGTTTAGTTATGAAGACATAAGAAATGGAAAAATTTTGTTTTCTTGGCGGCGCCGATTTGGTGCGTCCCTAGAGAATGTCCAACGCTTGAGCTTAACGCTCAGCGGCGGACATGGCCAAAGCGTCAAATAAAAAATTTTTTAGTTTGTAATTTGGATGTTGTATACATTTATTTTCACCATTTCAGGAAGAACGTCGCTGGAGACGGCAAGAAGGAAGTGACCGCAGCTTCTGTTTCCAACGAGTCTTTCGCTTCTGCTGACAGCGGCATGGCTGACGAAAAAGAAGTTGCTCAAAATGAGGTATTTTAGATTCTCGTTTGTAATTAATTATATGGCACAATCGTTTTAGCAAAATCCTGAGTTGGTGCGCAAGCAGTCCTCTGTTGATCGCGGATACTTGAATCCTATCCTTCATCAACTTGAGCAACTCATCGTGTCGGACGAGTGGATCAGCAAGGATCATTCTCCATCGACCGTTTCCAGCGCCCGAAAACTATCAGCTGCGAGGTGAAAAATGTCTATTAGTATCACATAATATTAGACATTTGCTTTCAGGTCCATTTCGGGTTCTTCTGTAAGTTCGTGTAGTCCTCGCTTGAACGAGTTGGGACGCACGCTGGTTACATCGGCCAGTTTGAAGTGCTACATCGATCTCTTGGGACAGCACCACCGCCAAAGCATCGCGGCTTGGATTTCAGGACACGTGTCCACTTCATTGAGCCAAATTTGCCGCTACCCATCTGCCCAGGTGTTTTGCCATCCTTCGGAACATTCGCTATTTGCGTCGTTGCGTCCTGGAATTGGTTTGAAATAGTTTTTTTAATATGATTATAGACGTTTCTGTTTACAGGTCATTGCTTGAAGCTTGCCTTGAGAGAAAGTTATGGAAACGACTACGTCTATAAAGGATGGAAAGCATTTTCTGAACAGGTATAGAATGTCATCTCAAATTTTGTTACCAGTCTTGATTTTAGGGGGCACCCGTAGTGTATGTCAGTCCAGCCATGCATCTAGATATTGCAAGCTATTTGGCGACCGAGTTTGGAATCGCGGATGTTGTGGTTTTGGAGCCGCAATCTGATGCTTTAGCTGCAGTTGAAGGAAGAATCGTAAGGCGACTTTTGATGTCAAAGATTCACATATGATTTTAGGACTACGCTAAGTTTGCCACTCGCTTAGCTGACGACATCAGCCAGAACAAGAAACCCGTTCTTGTCATTGGTGTTGTAGGCTCGACTATTTTGGGGCACAATGACATGATCAGTCGTCTCCTGGAAATCAGAAACACTTCCACGCCTTTCTGGCTTCACGTAATTGGAAATGTATGTGACAAGTTTTCAGTTTACTAGTACTTCTGTATCGTTTAGGCTGTGGCTGCTTTGGCGTTGAAGGATCCCAGCGAAATGTTGGTAGAAATTCTTTCACAGGTGGACAGTATTACATTCCCGTTGTCCAAATGGCTGGGAATTCCTGCAGCTCCCATTTTTGTAAGTACTCAACAGTAACATTCATTTCGTTATAACATTCACAAGTAATTCTAGACTCTGCATCGCTCTGTTGAGACTTACAAGCCGTCTTATCATGAGAAATTGGATTGTCTTCCGTGGTGGGTAGCTACACAGTATTTGACACCCAAATACATGACGGAAATGTTGGAGCACGCTTACTTCTTGGTACGTATTTTGCTTGCGCAGCATATAAAATTCTGCAAATCTGTTTCAGAGTAAGATAATGCTGAAGGGTTTGTCTGGGTTCAAACAAATTCGTATCATTGGCTTTGACAATCCTGCTGAGTATGCGGATCGAGTGTACAAGGGAGTTTACACTGCACCTACAGTGATTACGTTCAAATGTTTTTACGACATCTTGCCAACCGCCGAAACAGTAAGTCATTTTTTTCTTGAAAATGATTTACTGGTGTAAATTGTAGGCTCCCGAGTGCAAAACGTCGGGAAACGAAAGTGCTTCGGAATCGGATATTGTTGATTCTGCTGAGGAAGCCGTTGAAACTGAACAGGGACACGGTTGTGAAGCGGCATCTGTCATTGACAGCACTTATATCCGTGACAGCTACGTTGATTCTCTTAACTCATGGGTACTCTCGAGAGCCAGAACTTACGTGACAGTTAATATTGTTTTGTTAAGCTTGGCCAAGGACTGCTGTCAGAATGTCGTCAACTTGGCCTGCATCTGATCGATTTGGGAGCAACGCAAGGATTAGCTTTCCGTTTTTGTCCGTTGGAAAACGCTTCAGGTAGCAGAATAGCCCAGATTTTGGCTCATTAAACCTTTTAAGCTTGCAACACAAAATCGGCCCATGTGCAACAGTTCGTCAACCACCTTGAACAATCGCTTAAAATTATCGATTCCACTGTCGCAGCAAAAATGCTTTTCAAGTCTGTTATCGCCGAGTTCCCTGCACTCCGTTCGCTCGATGTTAGCAAATGGGCTGGAGTCGGAGCGGTTTGGTAAAGAATGAAAATTTCATCCACATGCATCGTACTATATTTTAGCTACGTACCGTCAATTCTGGAGGGTGCTGAACCCCACACGTGGAATGAGAAGCAGAAGCAGCAAGTATTTCGAAAATTATATTGCTTTTTTGGATTATGTGCTTCTAGGTATCACATTTGAATATGGAGCTTGTGCATTCCCTGCGATCGACTGATTCTGCGTTCTCATCGGGAGAATGTCAGCAGCTGGCCGTTAGCTGCATCAAATTCGGCATGCTCTCGGATGAAAAAGACTTGAAGGATCTTGTGAGCCTGGTTGCGGAAAGAGGCAAAAGTATCGAAGAATCTCAGCAGGTAACAAGATAAATTATTGATAAGAGGACGTGCATTTTTTGCAGTATATGGACAGTCTGGCAGATATGATCCGCCAAGGAATTCAAGCCGCTAATGAGGATTTGAAGAGGGAAACTAACATGCGCCTTCAGCAAGAGGTGATCTAACGTTGAAGAAAAATAGTTTTGACAGTGGACATTTTAGGGAGTCATGAGACAGCTTCCTATGGTTGGGTCTCTTTTCAACTGGTTTGCACCACTTGACAAGGAAGTTCAAAACATTCGTGGGCGGTCGTTTGATTTAAACACTGGTAAGTGAACGGCTCGATGTGATCACTTTAAGTAGTTCCCTTCTAGGGCTCATCAAGTCGACGGAAAAAAATGTCAAATATCGCCACGGAGAAGAAAGAAAGGCTTCGCTAGGTGACACGCCCCAGCAGATGCCCCACGGAAACGTTGGTGAAAAAGCTCCAGTTGAGGGCACTACTGACCACTCGCAGGAGGAGAATCAGTCCTGAAGTTCCCTTAATGGAGTCTAAAACTGGTCTGTGATATGTGCAAAGAACTGTGATAGTGTGGATTCCCGTGCGTTAATGTGCCGGTAATTCATTCAATTTATTTTATTTATTATTTAACCGTAATGCAAGGTAATAAATTTAATTATGGTGTATTTAATAAAATAGATCTTACGGGGCTAGTCGACCTTTGCCTTTTCGCTGCTCCAAGTAACTGTGCCGGTTCCTATGAGTATTAGGGACAGTCCGAAATACCAAAGCAACTTCCTAGCTTCACCAAATAATAAAAGTCCGAATAAAGCCTGAAACGAAATTTTCTGTGAAATACTTGTGAATTTGGCAATCAACAAACCGTAGTTAGGAAATTAGATCCAGTGTTGAGAAGAGTGACCTACAAGAAAAACACGTGAAAAGGTTAGCGTAGTTTAAAATGACTTACGATCAGGGTCGATGATGATCCCTTCAGCGCCTTAGTGTGAATCCACCACATCAGGATGTTTGACAAAACAAAGGCGATGAGAAATGGCGTTCGGTGAAAAGGCGATTCCCAGTCTTCGAACATCAGTTTCGCTGCGGCTGAAGCACAGGAGGCGAAGAAACCAGCGCCGAGCGCCGACCTGGCGGACATAATAAGATTCGACCGACTGAAAAGAGTACGATGAGAAGCGATTCCAAGAATTTCGACGATTTCGCGCACAAAATATAACGCACCTGCATATTTGCCGACATTCTGTGAGAAAAAGTGATAAACACCACACGCCACAAGGTTCGGTTGGTGCAGAAGCCGACTGGGCGTTGGGATTAGAAGTCATTTGCTGTTGTGAAGCAGAAGAGCGTGCTCAAGGAACTCGGGGCGAAAGCGGTGTTAAGAAAGAGTTTGAAACTATTTGTGAGTAGTCTTTTTTTGCTACTTTTGAAAGCCATTTTGGCTTTCGACAGTCTCCGTAAATCAGCACGAACCCACCACTTATTCCTTCGCGCTTTGAGGAACCGCCAGGTGTCCCGTTGCCATAGTAATGGCTGAACCGACGCTCAAGAAATCTTAGCATCAGCTTCGCCATGGCCTCCAGTAGTAGTTCGTCTGAAATGGATCTGATTAACTTCTTGTATCGCAGTTACTCAACGCTAAAAAATGAATATATCGTGATAAAAGAAGAGTTAGAAGAAGAGAGACGGTCCCTCTTGCAGGTAAACAAGTTCGCGGGTTTCTGTTGATTCATGCTTTAATTGCGCTTAGACCATCGCAGAGTTTCAACGGGCCGAGAGAGAATTCATTGATACGATAAGAGAACTTCGGCAGTGCTGCAACGAGCTGCTGGATGAGAAAACGGTTCTTTTGGAAACGATTGAAAACTTGAAGAACGAGGGACGCAAATTTTTGAAGATTTTTCTTTATGAACCAGTTTCAGAATCTCAAGCTGAAAAATAACGTCGCACAGCAAAGGAAACCCGAAACGGAAGCCCGAACGGTTGAGGCTGAATCGCGACCCACCACAGCGGAGAGAAGGGAGTTTCCCACCAGGTACATGTTCTCGCACCTATGTCCGCTTAATCAAGTTGGTTTAAATAGCACATCGGAAGAGACCACCGCAATAATTCAACAACTGAAAGCCGAAATGGACGAGATGAGGTTTGTAATAAGTGAAAAAAACAAGTGAGGAACATGTGCTTAGAATCGCGTTCGACCAATCACTTTCTTCGCAAACCGACATCAGACGTCTGCGGGAGTTTGTGGAAGAGCACTCTGAAGAACTGTCGACGGTATGAACGAGTGCGTGCGTGACCGCTTTAATGTGCGCCTTTTGGTTTCAGTGGAAACGGTCCCAGACGCACACGCCACCAAATGTTGATTCGCCCATCACCAATCGCGAGGAGGACTAACTTCGAAATATAGAATTTCTTGAAAAGAAGGACATTCCGGAGTTTGTTTATAGTGATGAGATGCGTCTGAGACGTTTATAGTGATGAGATTTATAAATGATTTTTTTGTCTTTGTCACATAAATCCGTTTTGTTGAAAACGAGATGAACCGAAGTTTCCGACGGGAGTCACTCATTCATATTCCGAAAATCGTGTTCGAGTGACTCACTTGAATCCAACCGCGAAACAGGTAAGCAAAGATTTTATACGGAAAGGAACGTAACCAGTATTCTGAATTGAACTCATGTACCAATAAATAAAGTTTGAATGCCAGAATCTCACGCCTCCCAGTCACAAGGTGCCGTCCATTCAGCATCCCATCTGGGTTCTGGTTTCAAATTTTCCACCTGGCACTCAATTATTGACTTGATATTCTTCAGACAAGGCTGATAGGAGAAAATACTTTGAAGGTCGCAAGTGGGAACGTCGCCTTTGCAGAAACTAAGACACTCGCTGCTCACTCCTTAACAGTAAATTCATGACGTGGGCCAGAAGCTCAAAACGAACCTTTAGATTTGCAGCATTCAGTGTTGTCGTTGGCATCAGCAGCGCAGTACGCCCATGTTGTCAACTGGGAAACGCACTTTACGCCAAGACCGCTACCTAACTGAAATTGAACTACGAGAACATGTGGGG
Source organism: Steinernema scapterisci (assembly GCA_000757745.1). Taxonomy (NCBI): domain Eukaryota; kingdom Metazoa; phylum Nematoda; class Chromadorea; order Rhabditida; family Steinernematidae; genus Steinernema; species Steinernema scapterisci. Next base: position 197,926 of record KN167614.1, read on the forward strand.
CAGCTGCCAGATTACCGCCTCGACAGTGGTGTTATACCCACACAGGGGAAGGCAGAATTTCATTTCCGGAGGACCCACGGTTTTGCAACACTTCTGGATCCGCTCGTGGAGAACGGTCTCACAAGCACACGGGCATTTTCTCTTAAGAAGGTTCGACTTCAACGAGTTACCGTAACACTCACCCTAAACAACAAATAAGGACACATTTGCATTAAACCGAAACCTGAACAGCCTTCTTGATGCAGAAGTCGGGGTCTTTGGAACAGAGCACTTGCAGCTCATTTTGAGTATAGACTGCCAGTGAATGATGGACGAAAATGAGACAGAAAATCCAATTTGCTACCTTATGGAGCATCGCAAAGTTAGACCGTGTGAGAACCACCCGTGACGACCAATTAAAGCAGAGAACTTTTCATTCGAAGGAAAACTGAGCGAAAACAAAGAAAGAAAATGTGTCGCTTCGTATTGCGGATCTACCGGGATGACAACATGAGGCCTATGTAGGTCAGATCAAAGAAATGCGCGAGGAAATCTCCATAATAACTGCACATCGGAAATGAAAGAAACAGGAGTACCCAAACAGAGCTCGAGCAGGTATGTGGAGGAGGAAACGAACAGATCAACGAGGGGTTCTCATGAGTCCTGTATCACTTGGAACTCCAGATTGAATTCTACCAAGGAGCTCTTCCTGCGCTTGTCTTTTCCTCGCGAAGCCGAGTAAGCGACCCCTTGGAGAGACGAGGATTTCACGGGCGGAAGGTTGTTCGAGCCGAAGTTGCGTTCAGTCTTCGCCCTCTGGATCAGAGGTACTTTAGGCCCAGCGCCTCTCTGGTTTGCAGCTCTTTCCCCGTACGAGGCGGATGCGTAGTATTTGGCCGTGATCTTCTCGCCCAGAATCGTGTGGCAAAACGCGGATCTGTATCGTCCTGAGAAAATGTTGTATAGGATGGGGTTGCTCGCTGAGTTGGAGTAATAACAAAAACCTAAACAAACGCAAATAAGGGGATTAATTTCGCCCGTGGCCCTTGCCCGACAAATAGAAGAGAGATATGAAAACATTGTGCATTGCGGGGGAGCTGTTGGACTCGTTCATGTTGATCGAGAGCAGACGTTGTAGGTGGAACGGAAACCAGCAGACGAAGAAGGAAATGACCACGGCCACTGGAAATGCTTATGTCTAAGTGGGACAAAACATGACGCTCACCTAGCACTTTCAGAACAGATCTTCGTGTCCGCTCCTGCTTGTCCGTGACCTGCACTAGTCGTCCGCTTTTTCCAAAACATGAGTCCATGTTCTTGAGTCGCATTAATATGTGACAGTAAGCCGATGTTATGAACACCGCTAAAACACTATGAACTACGCGATAGGTTGGTCCAACGCACCTGGAAGAAGAAAGAAAACAATGAAAGCGAAGTAGATAATAATTTTCTGCTCCTTCTGCTTGAAGAGATCCATTCCGCAAAGGTCGGTCCCCCGAATGGTCATGCCGTCGTCGGACACCTAAAAGTAGATTTTGTTAGTTGAGGAGACCTTTCGTGCTCACCAGATACGACCACGGTTGATCTATCGCAAAATCAGGGAGAGGCACGCGGTTGAGGACAACAAGAAAGGCCATCGGGAGAGCAGCACAGAATGAGATCATCCACACGCAAAAGATGATGAGTCCAGCCCTGCTAAAACTTGTAAATATTTTCGACTTGAGTGGGAAGCTGAAAGCGTTAAATTAATTGAATTTTTACGTGTTGTTTCTGTCGTTTACCAAATAGCCAGCCAGCGTTCAATCGAGAAGCAACAAATTGTGAGGACGGAAGCGTAACTGGTGAATTCCGTTAGAAACGCACGCAATTTGCAGATGTTCTCGCTGAAAGGATACGGGTACACCACGTTTATCGCGTCGTAAAGCTCCATGGGGAGACCTAAAAGAGAAAGAACAACAGGTTACGGTAATAAATATCGTTATCAGCTAAACAAACCAAGAAGGAGCATGAGGACATCGGACGTGGCCAGACTCATCAGGTAGAAGTTGGTGGGTGTGTGCATGCTCTTGTTCTTCACGATGACAATTATGGTGCACAGGTTGCCGAACACGCCGAGCAGAAGCAGAAGCGAGTACATGGCGACACTCGGAATCGCCGCGGACTTCTGAACACAGCTCGTACATTCGGGCATCTGGGTTCCACTTACCGGCGCGCACCTCTCGCCGAGGATACTGTAGACATAATCGGTGATGTTGCGGTTCGCGTAAATCAAGCGGTCACAAGGGTCGCCAGGAGTGTTCATTGCAACAACAGAAACGATAGGCGGAGTACCAGTTTTATCTTAATTGATTCAAGAGCAAAATAACCACACAGTTTCATTTCATCACGGCACGGTCGGGCAGGACAAGAGCGCAAAGCGCGAAAAGCGTTCGAAGAGCAGAATTATTAACGAGAACATGAAGCGCAGAAGACAGTTCAATTAAGACGCAATTGTTCAAAACGCGTGCATAACTTCCTGCGTCAGCCGGCCACAGTGCATTACCCCTCACCAAAGACGAAACGCCAGATGGATGAGGGGATATGAGCGAATCAGAAATGTTGATGAAACGGCATTCCGTGAATGCCTTTGTGAATAAGGCAAATTGTAACGAGCGACTTCACCAGTGCGCTCATAGCAGAAGCAGGCAGGCACTTTCACTTGTTACACGCTTGATAGCTTTAAGGTAGATAACAAACCAAAATGTTTTCTCTGTTGATTTGAGCCTCGCGGGTGTATCCAGACCAACTTTCCGCCGGTCCAAAAGCCGTAGTCGGCGGGTGCTCGAGGGCACCCGCGTCAGCCCAGAGTCTTCATAACCGAGTTATTCATTTAAACGTGACAAAAGTTACGCGCGAGAATTAAACGAAAAGGATAGGAGAGAAGTGTAATCTCATTGAGCGGCTTGGAGGACAGCCTCAACTTCAGCGAGGAACGTCTCGCCCGCCTAAGTGTGAAAGAAAAATGCGTCCATTTGCTTTGAAATTGAAAACGCTGATTCCTAACATAACAGGTAGTGTATGTGTATACAATAAATGACGCTCGTAACAATCCGCGTTGATAAATAATTGCCAGTTCGGGGTAACCGTCGCATTTGAGAGATTTCTGAAAAACGCATGTGTCACTCGAGCGGATAGGTAGAGCGGATCGATCTGCAAAGGCCCTGCTAACTGACTCATGACTGATAGAGCAGGAAACAACCCTCCGAGTTCGGAGCCAGGAGGAGGGGACCGCGAAGCGCTACGAAGTGCAACTGTCGCCGTTGTCCTTCTGTAAGGGGAGAGGTCGTAGATGCACTGGGCGCTGGATGCACGAATGGTTTCTCGAGCCACTTCAACAGATGAATATGCAAGTCGTGAAACGAGTAATTCTCAGTGAACAATGACAAACGCTATCTACGAAGTCGCCGCAAGGCAGGAGTAACTAAATAGAGCTACTTTAAGCATGTCGTCTACTAACGAGAAGTTTGAAGAAACGAGTTAAATGGCACTGGAAAAAAGGAGCCGAAAGACGCAGTTTTTCATGTTACAAAACTACTGTTCCTTTGGAGCACTTTAATTAACATTGTAAAGGGTTGCGCTCTTTGGGGCACCCCTCCTCCAACATCCCAAACAAAGACAACAAATAGGCGTTCGTTTTATGTTGGCAATAAGATCGCATTAATTTGAGACAACGACACGAAACTTCAATCCCACTTACACACCGTCGATGACCAGACAGCCCATGCGAGCGATATGTTATTTACAAGCATTAACACTAAATCATTAATACAGAATACGTTTTTCGTTTTTGGTGTGCTCAGAGCTTCCATGAGTTGCGCATCATCAGGTCGAAGTAGATGTCCGTGTCGATGGCGGCGCTGATTCCTGCGTAGTAGTTCAGGAATTCCTCCTTGGTCACCTAAATTAAATTTATTAGCTCTTGTTAATGTCACTGATTAGCCGGCATTTTGTGCCAATTACCTCAGAACCCGCAAAACTCAAAACATTTCAAAGATCTTTCGTCTTCCCAAAAGTCTCCCGCAAGGCAGAGGAGCAATGGCCCACACGTCAAACTGACTCTACCTCTCCGTCCACATGTCCTCCAACCTCAAAATTTTTCAGAAACTGCTCGAAGATCTGCTCCTTGGTTTTCTCGCCCGAGATGAACTGAGGGTGTCGCCGGTGCTCGTACACTCCCTCCATGTCGGCGACGGTGACCACGCCGTCTCCTGTTTTGTCAAGTTTTTGAAAGGCCTTATCAATAAGATTGAGACGAGCTTGCGACATTGGCGGCTAAATGGAATAAAAAATGAATGTTTGCCGCTTCAACTCGGCTTACTCGGAGAGCAAGAAGGAACTCATCGAAGTTTATCGATCCGGACTTGTCTTTGTCGATGCGGTCGAAGATCTCTTTAATCTCTGAGTCCTTAACCTTCACGGCAAAGTCGTGAATTCCCTTGGTGAATTCGGCAAAGTCCAGAGTCTTGTTCTCATTATCGTCCATTATGCGGAACGCTCTAAACTTTCTCATTAGCTAAAATTGAACGGAAAATGTGAGCCGGAACTAACCTTCCCAGTTCCTTGATGCCAGCGGCTCCACGCCGTAAACAAGTGTAGCGAAGTTTTTCGATCGGGTCAGTTACGGACTGGAGCTTCTGCTCCGCTTTCTGCTTCAACTCGTGCTCGCTCATGGAGGCCGGAGAGATGTTCAGAATGGAGACTCCTGAAAAAAAAGTATACTGGAGAGAGAACGAGCTCGAGAACACAAGAACGACAAACAAGGAACGCATTTGGGCATGGGCCGGCCAGCAGACTGGATCGAAGCTAGCCGTGCCAGTCCAAATAACTCTCCAAAACACGAATTAGCGGAAAACGTTCTCCAATCTCCTTTCAAACGGAGTTTTGTGATTATATAATAATCGGTTTTGGCTCTTAGTTGAGCACCGCTCGCAGCGACACTTTGGGTAAGGTGCCTCGCTCGCAGAAAGCCGTTAAAGGTGCGTCCGCGCTTGCCGTCCTTTGCTCTTGCGACTAAGCTGCCCGTTTATAATTAAGATTTGCGTACTGCGAATGGAATAATAACTGGGCTCGGAAAGACCCCGTTACAGCGGTTTCGTGCAACCAACAATCGATAAAGGAGCCTCATGCAGTGACTTTGCGTGAGACGCTCGTTGAGTTGGTTTTGGTGCTGGGTTGAGCCAATGGAGAAGGTCTTCGTCGAGGGTTCGAACAAGTTATGGAAATCGCAAACGTACCTAGGGCCGGCTGGAAACAAGCCGAACTATTGTTGATCATTGCTTCAACGCGGAGACTGCAGACGGGGGAGCAGACTGCCAATGCCCTCGAGGACGTGAGCGATATCGGAGTCGCCCGAAATGTTCATGCAGAACACACAATTCCCTCTGCGGATCGGTCCTCGGGCCATCCTAAATTTGCATGGCTTTATTTGAGAAGGAGACATTACGTCGATAGACACATGGAGGCCAGCCGGCGGAAATTGAAAGCTTTTGAGACTTGTCGTCATTGCACCCCCAAAGGCCGACTGCATCATCAGGAAAGCGCGCGTGACGCAAATCAGGCAAAAGTGCCTTGAGAAGCGACCGAGAAAACTTTGTTTTGAGCAGCCAGCTTTGATTTAAACAACTTTGGGAATCTTTCAGCGTTTTCAAGTGTTAGGTTTCTGAATGCACGTGGGAACGCACTCAGTCAGCGAGTGAGCCCCACACCTCAATTCATGACAATAACAAGACAGTTCCAACAAAAGAATACTTGTGCATTCACCATAACCAAATTAATCCAATATGGTGAATATGAATGCGTCGAGGCATGCATTCACTGCACCATTCACTCACAACAAAATACGGGTTCAAAATATTAAAACGTTAAAAATTAAGCGAATTGCTTTCCAGTTGATTCGAAAGCTGAATTGAGCGGCTGGAGAGATTGCATGTCACTGGAAAAGTCAAAGAGCATGTTCCAGTCTAACCTTTCGTCGAAAATTCACACGAATTCTCTTCTTGTTGTCGTCGCCTAATTCAATTTTAAATATCCTTTTTCAAAATGACGAGTTGCTCAAATTCGCTTTTTTCCTTTGAAAATGAATGGACCGACGAATATATGAAGTAATTAAAAAACATGTCCGGCGCTCGGCTTTGTCGGCTGCAGCAATTACTCGCAAAGTATCGAAAGCAAACGAAAGTCAAGAGGCTACATCTGCCTGGCTACAACAGATCGTCGCGTGGCCTTCCAACGAAAGTATTTTCCTCTCAGCGAGACCCTCGAGAGACGTAACACCTTAACTCATTAAAACGTCGTGCTCACCTCGAAGGCCACGTCGAATCGTTTAATCAGTCGGTCAAAAGTGTTCGGTGAAGTAGACCACTTATTGTTTAACAGATATCAACTGGCCACACAGTTACTGTTGGGCCAGAGCCGTTCGGCAGTTAGTTCATATATTCCTGCAGCGTCGAATGTAGGTTCATTGAGCCTCCTTGACACTTCACAGGTGTTCTACCAGGAAAAACGACGTTCCGATACTCTTTGCCAATGTTTTCCTCTTGTTTCGTTTCTCCCGAATCAGCGATTTCGTTTTCCACGCAGCGTGCAGATCCACTCTGGAGTTGAAAGTTTCCGTTTGAAAAGTTTGTTTAAAGTCGGTTTGAAAATTTCGTGAAAAAATCTGTGGATTTTTAATTATGCGACTAACACAAAACGCTGAAGAAAATATAAGAGAAAACTGGACCGCAAACTTCATTTTGTCGTAGGCGCGTTTAGAGAGTTAAAAATCGCGCAAATGGTTTAGCAGAGAATAGGACTATTACCGGTCTTTCTTGCGGCGGTCAATAAATAGTGAGAAGAAGATCCGTTTACTTTTCGATCGGAATCCCTCCGATCAATGAGGTATCACTCTGAGACAACAATACCTGTGAGATGCGTTTCCCTCTAATCGTCGTTGGCGGCCAGAGGGAAAGATTTTCCTCCCCCAAGACTTGCTCTGCGGTTCTACGTATATTCTTCGTTCGACAGTCCGCAACTCTTGTTGTTACAGTGAGCATGCCCATTTAATTGCGTGCGGGCGACATGCGGATATCGAATAAATCTCCGAGAAAAGTGCTTCCAATGTGGACTGCAGGAAGCGGGTCTCCGCCGTTCGGACCCCTGGAAGTGCACCAAACCCAAAGAAGACGAACCGGCAGGTATACCCACACATTTCTCTCTTGTTCTTCCCCACAGATCAACACGTGCAGAATTCTCGCATTAGGTGACCTTTTTAAACCAACTCTGTCCATTCCGTCGCAGTCTGAAATCGTTGAGTCGCGACTCAAAACATGACCATTGCGGTTTGCAAACATGTTTTTGTAGGAAAAACCATCCATTATTTCATTTCGCCGAATCGCGTTCGCCCACAGTATCCGTCATCAACGAAAGTGGCATGTATCCGTCGCTCGGATACGAGACGGACTACGGCCGGTCGTCAGACGTCTACCTGATGAACAGGTGAGGGTTTCGAGGAGGAATCAATTCGTTTTAGATTCTGAACTGAAAGCGATGTAATTTAATGCGGTGTTTCAGAAAAGGCAGAAATGACCGGTGCAATCTGCTCCTCACCGTCTTCTTTCTCGCGGCAATCATTATAATCGGCATCTCGCTCGTCATCCTCTGCGCTCTCGGAGGATTCAACGTGGACACAGACAACAAGCGATTCACAGGTTCGCGATTCCTGCTTTAAAATTGGAACTGAGCCGCGGGTTGCAGACCAAAGCATAGAATTGACGGATTGTCCGCCACATGTAGAACGGAATCACAGTGACACTTTCGACGTGTTGTCCGAATTCACCAGATATGTCGGGCAGTCCGAGGATCGCACGTGCCTTGACCCACAGTGCATCCAGCTAGGTGAGTGAACAAGATACCAATTGATTTATGTACTGGCGGATATTCAGCGGCTTCATATATCAGCAACATGAAGCGCGAAGTGAATCCGTGCGACGACTTTTATCAGTATGCGTGTGGTAATTACGGTTACAGTCGATACGTTCCTGACCACGAAACGAAATTAAACGTGATTAGTGAAATGAAGGCGACGCTGAATAGGAATCTCAGAGGTGAGTTATTTCGAATTCAAATGGCGAAGTTTGCAAGCGTTTCAACTGGCGTCGCTGCTCGATTCATGAGCAAAGGGGAGCGACGATCGGTCTTGTGTGAATTTGTGTTATCAAATAATGATTTTTGAATCCAATATTGTTTCAGATTTGCTGGACAAAACGGTTAGAACAAAATCCAACGATGTCACGCAGCAGATGCTGATATTCTACGACTCTTGCATGGATGATCAAGCTCAAGACGTCGCTGTAGGTTCTTCTTAGGTATGGAAGCTCATAAATAGCTGTTCTAGGATTTGATGCCACTAACATCCTTGATCTCGCGATTTGGCGGATGGCCTCTTCTACAAAACGCCGTTTTCGAAGAGGAGCATTTTGTGTGGGAACACCTGCAAGGCCAAATGACAACCCTCGGTATTTCTGGCCTTTTCTCTGTTTTCGCTTACGAACATCTCGACGACAAACACAAAAATGTTTTAATGGTGAGTGTTGTGGCACGATTACTGTGGTGAATTCTGTCGATTTCGATTGGAAACCCGAAACTCCTCCTTGGTAACAAACGCAACTACGAGCAACCCTTCGAACAAAACGAGAACATGAAGAACTACCAGTTCTACATGAAGGAGCTCCTCGCAATGCTGGGTAAACTTCTTGTTTTTCAATAATTTCTTATGAATTTCATGCACGTTCAGGAGCGGACGAGGAAATCATTTCAAGAAACGTGGAGAACATTCTGAAGTTCGACTTCAAGTTGGCTAATGTCAGTCAGTGTAGTGTTTCATATAATGAGGCGTTCGAATTCAGATGAGCAAGGAAGCACCAAGCAACGACCACGTTAAGACGAAGCATTTGCTTTCGTTCGAGTCGCTGCGGATCAAGTTTACCAAGGTATCGTATATTTATGGCTTATTTGGAATCGAACATATTTTCAGATTGATTTTGAACTGCTGCTGAAGGTGGGTCTTGCGGAGCACTTCGGCTCTTTGTCAAATGCGACGTTGGTGAACGTGCTCGACTTGGAGTTTCTGGAAAAACTTGAATCCCTGCTCGATTCCACACCAAAGCAGTGAGTTGGAGTTGTGCATTCGATTAATGAATGACGAATTCAGAACGCTTAATGACTACCTGATGTGGAAAACAGTGAGTTCCGTCGACCTGTTCTTGCCTCAAAGATATCGCGTGCCCCGGGAAAACTTCAAGAGTGTGGTCTACGGGGTAACGCTGAAGCCGCTTTGGGAGGAATGTGTTTCTGAAGTTCGAAAGCGGATGCCGTTGCCCTTGTCCGCCGAATACTCGAAAAGTTTAGATCGAAAAGTACGAGAGAATCAAGTAAACTGCGTTCTTTGAGACTTTTGTAAAGCGGACGATTTTCAGGTGAATCATTTGGTAGCTGGACTTAAAGTTTCCATCGAAGAAACAATTATGAACGCGGGTTGGATGGAGGAGCACACGAGGCTATCGGCCATACGCAAGATTGATAATATACGTTTCCGCATGGGCAGCGCTTCCGGGATTTCGCCTCCAGACGTCGGTAGAAGCGATGTACAACTGCGCAGGGATTCGTATTTTGAGAACGCATTACAGCTCATGCGCACGTCTATTCAGTATGTCGAGATTTTAAGTGTGAATTATTTCTACTTTACAGGAGTGACTTTTCCGTGCTCGCGAACTCCTCGGAGTCTAACTCTAGAACGAGCGCCTTCATGGTCACACCCCCTTCGGTGGACGCTTTCTACGACTACTACTCGAATGAACTGGGTGAGTCTGAACAAATTTGAAATGATTAACTTTGTGCCGATTTTCAGTTTTCACCGACCCGATGTTGTCTTATCCTCTGATCGGGGACAAACTGCCACAAAGTGCTTACTTTGGAGCATTAGGGATGGCGATAGCTCATGAAATGATGCATTCTGTCGACGATTTGGGTAAGTTTCATCATTTTCAGCACCAAATTTATTTCGTAAATTCAAGGCTCAAATTATGGCGAAAACGGAACATTCGAGCCTTGGTGGAGCAGCGAGACGAAGGAAGCTTATGACTTGAGAAAGGAGTGCTTTGTTGCTCAGTACAGTAGTAAAATGCAACCGGACACTGAACGATATGTCGGTTTTGGTATTCTTTTCTTGCGTTAACCTTCACTTTCAGTTGGACGGAAAGCTGACTGCCAATGAGAACATTGCGGACAACGCGGGCGTCCGTATTGCATACACCGTAAGTAGTCAGTTTGGTTTCACTCACTGACCGTATTCTCCAGGCGTTCAAATCGCAAGCGACACTCAGCAGAAACAGCAAGAACGTCCATTTGCCTTCGTTCTCCAACTACACCGACCACCAGATGTTTTTCCTCGCATTTGCAAACGTGAGTTTCCTGGACTCGCGTATCAAAAGTTTGTTCCGTCTAGATGTTTTGCGAAGTCGTGAAACCTGGATCCATGAACCAAGTTCTCAGCAGTGACAGCCACAGTCTTGGATCTTATCGGTACTCGTGACTCAATCTAACCCAGTTTCATTCCATGTTTTAGCGTAAACGTTCCACTTCAAAATCTACCAGAATTTTCCAAAGCGTTCCATTGTCCGATCGGAAGCCCGATGAATCCGTATGAGAAGTGTAGGCTCTGGTGAGCACGTCGAGAAACTGTTATTTCGAGCCATTTGTTGTATAGTTCACTGATCGTGATCAAAGCGGGTTATGTTCATATTAGGGGGGTCTTTGTGTAGTAAACGAAAGCGTTGGAAAAGTTCTGTTTTCTATTACAAAGAGTTATAACGAATATCGTCACTGTGAGGAAGTGAAAGAGCCACAAAGGACTCAAACTAGCGGTTCGTTCGGAAACGGTTTTATCATCGTTTCTGCAACTCCGCTCTCTCCACCGACTTTGCCGGCGACGAAAGGGCTTGCGGGTGAAAGAACGTTAACGCATTCGGTGCCGTGTTCTACCGTTCTGGTTCTTCTCACCACAGGCGCAGTGATAACGTATTTGTGAGCAAAGATAAGCGGCTTTGTCAACACACAGGTTCATCTCATTTCAAGTATTACATTTCCGCGGAGAGATATTCTTTTAGAACTTCGCGAATGGGATCCTTCGGTTCGAAATTCTACTTTAGCGGCTCATTTTTATTTGTGAGGTCTACGCATCGCGAGAGCCACTGTATCGACGGCGAATACATGATTTGCCCATCAGCAGTTTAAGGCAAAAAGAGGAAAGATAAGGACCGCAGTTCTGACAACAAAAAATCAGACTGACAGCTTTGGATACTTCTGCCAGCACGACGGTCTATTTCTAAAGTGGAAGAGCGTGGACGTGCTTCCACAATCGGTTCTTATCCATTTCTGAGCGCCAGATGGTGTGGAACGGCCAAACGTCTGCATGAAATCAGACATTTTGCGGCATTTCATCAGACCCTTTGGCTGATCCACGCCACCATCCGCCTACTCTCTCTCTCTCTTCAACTATTTTCGATGATAGGTTTATTGAAATACTTTTTTCTTATTCAATAACCCTCTTTGGTTTCTGAAACTCGGCAACTATTTCCGGCTGTTTGAACAACGTCGGTATCATTTGGATGATCTGAAAAAGCCGTTCGTACAAGAAATGAAGCTAATGCGCAAACCTTGTAGCCTCCTTTCATTTTTACTGTATGAACTTGACTGTCGATAGTTCCAAGACTCGTTTTTGCTGTCACAAGAATCGTGTACGTCTTCTCGAGAGACTGAAATGCTTATTTAACTTCAGGTGAAAATGGCTCTCGATTGTGTAGCGGAAAGCACAGCTTTTGCGGAACTAGGTCTTTTTAGACTGACTTACTGATTCCGGCTTCACGATTGCTGCGTAGTAGTCACAGCGAAACTTTTTGAACGTCACTTCGCTGTTGGAGAGAATGAACATGCTCTGCGAGTGCTTGTAGAGGAACTCCGCAAAGCTCTCGTCCTCGGTGGTGCTGTACCATCGGATGGTCGGATCGACCAGTTCGATCGGGTTTGGAACGGACGTTATTTTGACGTAGCAGGGACACGCCTGAGATGAAGAAAAGATTCAGCAAAACGCAGCGTCCAATTCAATTACCGTAACTATTGAAAGGTCCTTTCGGAAGCCGATTTGCTGAAGCGACGTCCAAACGTCCGAGATGACGTCCTCCTTCCCGGTCAAGTATTCGCTGATTTCGATCTGGTGGTACTCAATAAACGCCTTCATAGTCAGTTCACCATTCCGCGTATCGAAAATGTCTGTTAGAGCTCTCCATTCCTGAAATTCTATTGTTTGCGGTGTCTCGAGCCAAAACGTACGTCCTTGGAAAATTCTTCGTCGCCTGTGAGAAGCGTGTAGATGTGGAATTCGTCTGCACTGATCGTTCCGTTGTCATTTAAGTCAAATATGTCGAAGATATTAAGAAGCGCCATTCTAAATTTTTTCCGAATACTCGAAGCTACTAGAGACGACGACATGGAGTAATAAAAAAGTAAGAAAGCAAACTGAACGAACAAAATCAAGCGTACCTGTAATCTTTAGACATCCTTCCTTTATCTGTGACCAGGCTGACCTCATGCCCAGAGGGTTCGTCCGCAATCGCAGAGCAGTTCCTCAGTTGGATACAGTACTGGCCAGGCTCGAGCGATATCTTCTCCGAAAGATAAGTCTGGAAACTTCGCTTGAACACTTACGCGAAACCCAGTGTATAATTTGTAGAGTAAGCATAAAATTTCATGTACTTTGTGAAAAGGCAAAACGTACCCCGGCCGCGTTGTCTAAAATACTTGTCACCGCGATGGTTGCCGACGAGTTGCAATCGTAGATTACAGCCACAATGTTTCGCTCGAAATGCTGCTGCATGAGGCCAACTGAAACCGAATATTTCTGAAAGAAGACTTGAGCTCAAACCTTTGTAGTTGATCTCCAAAGACAGTTCGATCTCGGCTTCTTCGTAAATGGTGAAGCGGTACTCGATGCAGCAGCATCCTTTCTCGCGGCAAATCAGAATCGATTTCCGTGTGTACTAAAAAAGATAATACTCAAAATGCCAGTCACACGATCTGAACCGGGTGTATCATGCTTGCAGCGTCCAGCTCTACAGGGCTGTCTGCACGTTCTCGGTTGCATCTTACATTTCCATCTGTGGCCGCCGGATGCATGAAAACCGAGGATTGCTCAGAGTAGTTTTCTGAAATATCCTTTGTGAATAACAACAGAACCATGTTCACCTACTTTCTGTTTCGAAGAGATAGCTGAAGATCTGTCTGTTGATTTGAACTAGCTCCGAACGAGCGTTTTCGAATTCGCTAACCACCTAAAGTTCACCTAAGTATCGCAAATACAGCGGTCTCTACCTGCTGGAGCGTGTCTCCCCGTTTGAGAAAAAGCGACAACATCTGGTGGATTTCCGCTTCTTCGGTTGTGTTGTTGGGCATCTAGAATGGCATTTTTCAAATCTAAATCTTCTCGCTCACCTTCCGTTTCATGTAGTCGAATATCTTCTCGAAGGTTATGTCGTTATTCTCGATGTGTTTTTTCAGCCTTTCGTAACGGTGGATGTTGATTCCTTCCTCCGCCTGGTAAATCTGAGATGCCTCGTCAAAGGTTATCTGCTCTAAACGGCAGACTTGGTTTCTGTGAGTCGCGAATATCAATCTGTACCATCGTTTGGCCACCGCTCCTTAATATTCAGAAACGAGACGTTTTTGCCGGATGAAGTGATTATTTCGTAGAACTCCAGTAAGTCGACAGTCCGCGAAAAGCTTCCCGCGGTATTGTAATAAACAGCGTCGAATGTGTCCGCTGTGCGCAACATTTCGTGATACTTGATTTGAGGATTTGAACCAGTTGTGTTGGACGGAAGCGTTGTCATGGTTACGCGTAAGGGGACCCTGACAGAGGGCATCGTGACGGAGGCGCCGGCTGCATTGAGAAATTCAACGGGAACTCGGACCTTGACGTCCAGATGCTAGAGACCAATTTAGGCACATTAGCACTCCACATTGTGCAGACATGGGCTCACTTTCAAATAAAAAGAACGTTATCAGTTTATTTTTTGCAAAATCCAATATTTTGTAAAATGAGAAATTAGATAGACATAACATTCTTTGGATGTGAAAAATAAATGTAATAAATTCATTTCAATCATTTTTTTTTGTTACGGATCTTTAAATGTGCTTTAAAGCGGGGACGGATTTTCTCGCTGAAGAGCGCTGTAAAACGTGAGTAGAGCTGGATTTTTTCGATGCTGATGGTTTCAATGAGAGAGCAGAGGAAACGTACCAGTTTTGTAAAACGAAAAAGCAAGTGCAATGATGAATTCCGACGTAAATTTTGAAGCGGAAATAAATCTGAAGACGATGAGTAGCTTCCGGTTGATAGATGCATGTGCTGAATATTATTGGCTCTAGAAGGTCAAATGCTTTATTTAACCTGAAACAGTTGTACAGTAGTCCGGCAAAGGTCTCATGGCGCATAAGAAAGTTTCCTGATCTTGGGTGTTCTTTCTCGTGCAAGCATGGAGGGTTTGTGGTGATTCTTTTAGTGAATGTGAATTTTTGGCAAAGCAGGCGTTTTGCAATTTTCACCTTTTTCGATTGCTTTTGGAGCAGACAGATGACGTCCTTGTGTGCTGGAGCAATTGATAAATTGTCATTTGTCACCCGCGAATCTTACAATTAGATTCACACAAAAAGCATACTTGAAAAAGGTCTTTTTGAACCGAAATTTGAAGCGTCCTTCCCCATTGGCATAAAGAAATTTGAAATCGGAATTTGTTAAGCTGATCAATCGGATCGTGGCGTCACCGCTTTGAGTTCTGTTCAAAATTTAAAACTTTGTGGGGAAGTTGCATCCGTGTCGTTGATCACACATTCGCTATTCGCGTGCTCACCTTGTGCCTCCGCTCACAAGAGGATCGCCGCTAATCGCTATCAAATCAGCCGCTAATCATATCTTGGCCGCACTCTTCCCTCTCGCGGAAACGCGAGGTGACCCTTGGGTTCCTTCCTTTCATGGTGGCTTTGCGCATCAAGAGCGGTACGAGCGGAGAGTGTCGCCCTACGATGACCTCCAAATTTGTCTATCGATTCACGTCGAATGCCTGATGGAAAACAGACGCTTTTACGGTTAGACCGCTCTCTTCTCACGAGTTCCCTTCTTTTCTATTTTGTAGCCGCACACTTGATTACCTGTTTGATTACCGTTTGTTTGCCTCATGCTTCCCACCGCTGCCGGCGGAATCACCCTTTGTACACCACCGCCATCGATCCATTGCTGTCCGTTACGATGCGAAAAGAGACAATTTTAGGTATTAATGGTTCTCCCGTGTCTGCAGAAGCATTTGTGCATCTATGTCCATTTGCGTAACTTTGCCGTGTTTCAGATTTGCAACTTGGGCAGAACCATGCTGTTCAAAGCTCTTCTGCTGCTTTCCGCGGCATGCTGCGCGTTGGCCGCAAACGTGCTGATCCTGCCAAGTTCGATCTACCCCGTGCACCGGTACACGATGAAGCACTTGGCCGAGGAATTGATCAACCGTAAACACTCCGTCACATGGTTCGAATACGGATGGAAAAAGGTCGGCTTTGACATTTGCATTTCTAACTTTGTAAACGTCGTTTTTTCAGTCCGACATCGCTCTGCCGCAAGGAGTCGAAGAGATCTTCGTTCGTGTGCCTCTGAAGAGCAACGTTCTCCGTGATATCTACGTGGCCCGCAACCATTCCGTCCATGACCAACTCTGGAACGCCGACTTTGAAGACGAGTCCGAGCGAACGTCGGCGTGGCTCGCATCCGTGGAGCTCTGCGACGGCCTTCTGCAGAATGCCGATGGCCGAAAGCAATTCGACGCTTTAGTTGCACGCAAATTCGACACAGTGGTCGTTGACGACCTGTACAATCCCTGTGGCCTCCTTCACACCGGTCTCCAGCAGAGTGTCTTCATTTATTGGTCCATGACTGCTTTGCGCACTGAATCCGCGTGGGCCCACCACAGTCCCAGCCCTCCTTCCTATCTTCCAGTCCATGGCACCAAGTGAGCGTTCGAAATGCTTCATATTATCAACAGTTTCGGCTATTTCAGATTGAACGACAAACTGTCGTTTGTGGAGCGTGTCCAGAACTTGGGTGCCTATCTCCGTGCGATTTACGTCCATCAGAGCATCGTTCTGCCCCGTGTCGACAGTGTTTTCAAGGTACGGAATGACTCAAATCGTCCTTAAATCAGCTGTTTTCCAGAAACATTACCCTCAACTGGAGACGTCTGCTTTCTACATGGAACGCAACGCTTCCATCAATTATGTGAACACTCCCCCCATCTTCGACTTTGCCCGGCCTTACATGCCACGAGTGAACTTCGTGGGCGGACTTCACTGCCACAAAGCGAAGCCTCTTACTGGCGTAAGTTTTGGTGTATTTTTGCAGCATATGAAGGAAGAAAAATTTAGGAGCTGAAGAAATTTGTCGAAGCCACGAAGGACGACAAGGGATTCATTGTGTTTTCAACCGGATTTACTGCGCAGTGGACGAGGGCGCCTAAAGTGCTTGTGGTACGAGCATTCCTGAGTGAAATGAAACAATTTAACTTGTTCAGAATGCCATAGTCACCGCCATGCGCCGCACACCAGAAGTCAACTTTGTCTGGCAGTACGACGGGGAACAGATTCCGAACATGCCGCCCAATGTATTCACCGCCAAGTGGCTTCCTCTACAGAACCTTCTCGGTATAATCAGCACGATTTGGACTGCGCATCAACATTCAGTGTTTTAGGCCATCCCAAGTGCAAGGCTCACATGTCGCATGGAGGCCTCAACAGTGTGGTCGAAACAGTTTGGCACGGCGTTCCCATCATTGGTTTCCCTTTGACCGTCAGCGGCTACGACAATCTCTTGAGGGTGACAGACCGGAAGGCCGGAATAATGGTGCCGAAAAATGAATGGAACGCGGAGAAATTCGACACTGCTTTTAGGAGAATTTACGATAGCACGTAAGAAAGAAAACTGGAAATGAGGTCTAAAATGATGTTTACAGATACAAGGAAGAGGTGCTGGTTTTCCAAGACATGGTCATCGACGTGCCTTACACCGAACTCAACCACTCCGCGTTCTGGGTTGAGTTCATCGAACGCCACCAAGAAGTGCCTCACGCTCGCTCGGGAGCCGATAAGCTGAACATCTTACAGTACTTCCTCGTGGACGTGGTGCTTTTCCTGCTCAGTATCTTTGTCCTTCTTGTTGCGACTGTTCTCTACGTCTTCCGACTCGCCTTCCGCATGCTTGTAGCCGCTGTGTCGTTTGTTTTCGGCCAAGGAAGTGCAAAGTCCGAGTTGAAGTCTTCGTCAAAGGCCAAAGCGGCTCCCGCAAAGTCGAAGAAGAACAAAAAAGTTGACTGATTGCTAGAAATTGTTGTAAATATTCTCAGTAAATTCAACGCTGAAAAGTAGGGGAACCCTTGATCTGACCATTTATCAACAGAATTGACCAACTGCCCTTGCAGACAGGCAGACACACCTAGACGACAACATTAATCTTCGAGTGCCTGTCCCAGCAGAATGCGGTACATACATTGTGTTCTTCGGCTGCTTTGTCTGCTGTGCTTCTTTTCCCTACAAAAACGTCTTTCCTAATTTTGTTTTTTAGGCTGGACATGCTTCCTGTAGCGGTTCTTCTTTTCGCACTTGCTTTAGCGGTTAATTGCGAGGACACCCTTCTTCTCGCTCAAGTTGTAAGTGAGCTGAACAGAACCTTGACTAACCTTGCTTTGTTCCCTTGTTGCGCTTAATGGGGACAATTAACAGGCTGCTTCCTCAGTGGGCAACATAATTTGCTTGTTTCCAGGTTTGGCGCCATGGCGACCGCGCCCCCACCAAGACATACCCAACTGACATTCATTCGGAAGATGCTTGGCCCAACGGATGGGGTGAACTGACACAGGTACAGAACAAGGACACTAACTAACACCGTTGATGTTTTCAGCTCGGAATGCAGCAGCACTACCAGCTAGGGAAGCTTCTCAGAAACCGTTATGTCACTGAACAACGAGGATTCCTTGATCCTTCATACAAATCCAAGCAGGTCGGAATACCGTTCAAAGTCGTTGTCATAGCTCATAATCAGATTCCAGGTTCACATTCAAAGCACCGACTACAACCGAACTCTCATCAGCGCCATGAGCAACATGGCTGGAATGTTTCCAGCGGGAGTACCAGGAACGGATTATCCAGTCACCCAGGAATGGCCTGCCAGGTGGACACCGATCCCTGTGCACACGGTCAAGTTCGACTCCGATTTTGTTGGAAAAGAGCGATCGACTGTTACTTATGGTGATATTTAAGGTTGGAAACATGTGGGCTGCGTGTCCAAGAAAGACGGAGCTGGACAAGATGATTCAGTCGAGTGCGGAATACCAGCAAGTGGTGAACGAGAATAAGGTAACTTGAGAATATGGAATTGCATTCACGTCTGATTGTTGGTAGGAGTTCTTCCAATTTCTAAGCAACAAAACGGGCATGCCCGTTTCCATGTACGACATGTACACTCTGTATGATGTCCACTTTATCGAGGTTTGCACCAACCAAACTAATAATTTTATCCGAATGAATTTAGGCGAAGTACAACATGTCCCAACCAGAATGGTTCACGGAGGAAGTGGCCAAAAAGATCTGGAATTTGACGCATATCAAGAACGAGTTCAACTACGGTATCTCCAAGCCATATGTTCCGGAACTGATCAAACTTCGCGGAGGTGGTCGATTTCCACGTTTCCACATTACTCGCTTTGTTTAGGACCTCTTCTAAAGGAAATCGTCGAACGCATGCTGGCCAAAGTTGAGTGCCTTCAACGCCCTTCCCCTCACTGCAAATGGATTCAAGACTTGAAATACTACGCGTACTCAGCGGTAAAAATATGAAGTCATCAACAAGAACTTCTGAACTTATTTCCAGCATGATACAACCCTTGCCGGCTTTCTCGCCACTCTCGGCGACGAGGAAGAAGTCATCGGAGGCATTGCGCTGCCTCAGTACACCGCAGCAATCGCCGTAGAACTCTGGAACGTTACGTCCATTGGTCCCAGCGTAAAGGTTGCGAGTCCAGAGTGATTTCCGGGTTTATTTTCGTGCTTTCCAGATTCTCTTTCATCCTGGATACAACCACCACTTCCACACAATCACTGGACTAACGAAAGGGTGTCCTGAGAAACGCGACTTCTGTGAACTGAACAACTTCCACCGGCGATCGTCGATTTTTATGCCAGGGAACATGGAAGAGGACTGCCGACCTAAACTGGCTCGATTCTATTCGAGCAAAAAGGTCAACAATACAAAACAAAGATTTTCTGTGTAAGAAAGTTCAGCGATAGAAGAAGTTCCGCAATTTCTTCCGGCGCTTCAAATCGTGAATGTCACTATTTCGATGATCGATACAATTATCGGTCACAGTTGTTAATAAATAATTGTTATAAATGCTTTCGATTGGCCGATTTCGAGAGTAGCGGTTATAGATGCTGAGGTGTAATCAACGAGATTCATCCATTGCAGGTCTACTTTTCTTCCGAAGACAGACGAAGGCACAGTTTGTGAATGTTTCCGATGGACAAAGCGTTCGTTCGGTGATCGCCCAAATGTTGCAGCGCTGGTTTCGACGACCAGGAAAGAACATAAATAATAAAGTGGAACTCCGGTGAAACTAATTTTATCCATCAATATAAAAACTCGGGATAAAAGTCCCAGAGTGGAAATTGAGTATTACATAAAGACAAGACTAAAATCAGAAGCAAAAAAGTACAAATGAAGTGTTCCAACGGAAACCCAATGTTTCTAGATACCAGGGGCATCATTGATGGTAACCGTGTACACCTCAACGTCTCCGTCGATTTCCAGCGACTTGATATCGTCAGGAGAACCGCGGTGCAGGAAAGTGTTGAAGCGTTTTCCATTGAAGAAGATTTGGAAGCTGAAGGGTTCATTGATGATGGTGCAGTCAAAGCTAAATAGATGCATTCGACGAAATCGGGAAAATAGGTGGTTACATTTCTTTCTTGTTGAGAACAAAGCGTCCCTCGCGCTCTTCTTGTCCCCACACATTATCCGTCATCGCGTTGCGGACGATCGCACCCTCGTTGAAGCGAATGGATACCTGGAGTGCGTATTCTCGGTTCTCGCGGTAGAGGTTGATGTTGATTCGTTTTCCTGGAACACCAAGGCAATCGTGGGATCACAAAGGATGAGATACCTTTGGGCATAGCTGAGATGTCCAGGCGTTTTCCGGGAAGAAGCTCCGCAACAGCGTTGTAGGGGTTCGCGAAAATTCGTCCTCCATAATGGAAAAGTCGAAGTGATTCCAAGTCGCTCTTCTCGCCGTTGATCGAAACGTGGTCAATCTGCAAATGCCATTAAGTGACATGGCGAATGAGGCTTCCTTACTCCATCCAAGCCCTGCCGTTGTTCGAAACTTCCGACTTCCAAGCGGTTGGCAAACACCTAAATTAAAAAATCCAAAAAATCCGAAACGGGCAAAGAAGCAAACCTGGTACTTTCCGTTTATGATGCGGACGCGAAGGTCGAACTCTTCTCCCGCGCGGAAGGGATTCGAAATGCGCTGCTCCTTCTCGCTCCAGTTTCCGTCTTGGAAGGTGTTGTAAATTAACTTGCCGGAGAAAATGCCTGCGGAACGCCTTTTTAGTTTGTTATGAGCAGAACGAAAAACGGTCACCTTCATCGAAGCGAATGGAGAAGTGGAGGGGTAGGTCTGAGTTTTCGTGGCCACCCTTGTGGAAGTTGAAGTCGATCCTAAACAGGTCGGTGCTCAGATTCCGCCTAAACAAGCACCTTACCTCTTAGGCTTGAGTCCGATTTTTCCAACTGCATGGATGGTTTGTCCCTCCTGGAACGGTTCGCTGATGCGCGTCTTGAAGGGAAGATTCTGAAAGCGAAGATGTGAGAAGTCCAAAAGGCGGAATACGCACGTATTCCTGCTCGCCGATGTACTTCCTGTAGTTCTTCTCTTTGGACTCCTTCACCTCAGTTCCATTTTCGGCACACACGAACGCAACGAGTAAGAGCAGAAGTAGGGCTAAACAGAGAATTCCTGGGATGACCCGGAGAAAACACAGCGCAACACCAACCTTTCATCGCTTCAAACATCGAGCTAACTCACAGCGAACATTCAACGATGCCGAAATCCGCCTGTGGATCAAACTCATAAATCAAGCGGATCTGGCAACTGTTACCAACAGTGTCGACGGCATCCTCATACAAACATCCTTGGCACCACCCCCACATGCAGTCCCTCACGTTTCCATCTCAGCGAAGCTCCTGTCGGCCCGAGAGGATCACTGATTAGGGGTCAACGCATCAAAGGGCAAATATCTATTTCGACAACATCTTCCCTTCGGCAACACATCAGCCGCAAGTCTAGGATTTTGCGGGGACTTACAGTCCGCAGATACGAAGACTCAACTCTCAGTCAGCTTCTTGGTTCTATCTATAGCTACGAGCGAGGTCGCACCATTTTAAACTATATGTATATTTAATAAACAGTGCTTTGATGAGGATGTGACAAGACAGATGTTGTCGTCGCCCTTTCGCGAGTTTCCCGTCTTGCTCTGACGACCACGATGACCGACCAATGCCATATGTTCAGTCGCCACATTTGCATGGGGGAGCATTAAAGTAAATCAGAAAATTCATCGGGCACCCAAACTTTTCGCAGGCCTTCTAGCGATTTAATGAGCATAGGGATATTCGTTCGATAATATTTCATTCGACTCCTTCTGGCTGCATAAAATACTTGATTCTTCTACCTTGAAGTTGTTCAGCAGTGTTTGTTGACCCTACTGGTATAAAGACATTGCAGCGGCAGCAATATCAGCCAACTAACTGATCAATTGTTGCTTTGCTGTTAGCTCACGAACAGTGTTTACCTATACAGCAATAAAAACAACAATCGAACTTCGGATTCGTTGACGCAGCACATCCTTTGTATCTCAATCTGCCATATTTCACCAACTTTGCTTTTTCACCTCGACGTGTGAAGCCGACACCGCCTTCTATTTTGTCTCGAATACAACTTGCGCCTTAGGAGAAGTTCTCGGCAACCTTTGTTCGTTTCGGCTTTCGTGCCGACCATAAACAGCGCAACCAGTCGCCGAGCATGATGATAACGAGTTGATGGGTGTATATTGGCAAAAACAGCACTTGTTTACGGCGACGCACAGATCAAGTGAGAACACAGCATGCCGCAAAACTGCAATTTAGTGTGGTGTGTTTATAGTAGAAGCCATAGCAATATAAGCAAGAACCACCGCTATCTTCAATTTGGGAAGAGAGGAGTAATTGGGCGCTTGAGTCTGGTTCCATCCCTGTACTAGACTTTGATTAAAGGGAAAACCCGAAAACAAGAGCTTAAGTGAAGACAGAATTTTCCCTCAGTTGATCGGATTGTCACGCCATTTTCTGTGAAATAAGAATTCTCCAAAAACACTTTTCGGGAATCAACAACACTCGCATATCCAGATAGATTTCTGTACTTTTCACCTCTAGTACATCTTATGCCATTCTGTAGACATATTTTATGTTTACGCTGTCAGTAAGCGAACTTTGTCTTGGAAAATCGGTTGTTTTGAGCGAAGGGCGAGCGCCGTAAAGCGCTGGAATAAAATTCCTCCGGACAAACACTTTTCGTGACTCATCTGCCGAACCGTCATCTTCCGCGCAATTTGCCTCTGATTCACGAACATTGAAGTCGTGCGTTGGCTGCACCGTCTCAAGCTAAGGAATCGCTTTCCGAATACCAAACGACACTTTCTCGGCAGTCCCCGTTTTACGTTTTCAATGCCACCGCCACAAACAACTCGATATGGATGCCTTTCGCACGTTAGGGTGGCTGCAGCGCCCTTCGTTCTCACCTCTATACAACTGTTCCAGCACCCTTTCAGTGTCGCAAAATGTTAGTTGCGTATCGCTCACTTCCTGCGCAACACAACAGGTTTTCATCCCCAATTTGCGTGGAAAAATGCAAAACGTGTGGAAGCGAAATTGAAACGTTAATCGGCGGTTCGAAGATGTGCACGGAGACCCGAGGAAAGTACGTGCGCTTGCACGGCGACACTTTGCCTTTGTACAGAGAAATCTATTTTTCTAATCTGAACGTCAACAAGAACGCACACTCAGACACTCGATCAATCACGTATGAAATGAATTGTGGTTGCTTGGTTTCGTTAGGTAAACCTGTTGAGGCGACGGAAGTCGCGAAACCCCATTCGACATGACTTCGAATTGAGATTTGCCACTCACTTCCAATCAAGCAGTGCTTGCGTAAAGTTTTTCACATCACCGCTTCACATTCGGGGATCCCGAACAATTCAAGCGACAATTTTGCACTTGAGCGGGAGCGGACCAGATTGGCATTTCCGCGCGTGACATTCCCCGTAGAAGTTGATGGACACCTCGCGGTTTGCCCGTTAAACGGTACGCTAAGAGAACCAGTTTTTGTACAAATCGTCAATCGCAGATTGATTCATTTTAAACTTTTTGAAACCTTTCGCAAACGGAATTTCTTTCCAACGCTAATGTCAACTGAACGAGGGCTGCTGACACATTCCAAATGCGGCAATTGTTCGCCGAGAATCGCGAGGCCTGTGATTCGCTTGTTTGCGGCAAACAAAGTCCCTCTTGAGCGGTCGGAAAGCGGCACTCGCTTGTTTTGTTTTTTGCAATTCGGAATCAGATGCAGGTGCAGTTCCCTCGCTTTCGCAAAGGAATAAAACGTTTTGCCGCAGTCGCCGGCAGCTGTTTAGCTGCTGCTTAACCTCTGATGACTGCAACGCTGCGACAAGTCGCTTGTTTCGGAGTGCAAAAAGGAGTCTGCATCCATTGATTTTGCTCCGTGCTTTTGCTCCTAATTTTTGCTGTCCCTCGTTGAATGTTTATCGTTGGTGTTGACTTCCTCACTCTCTTAGCTCCTCCAGCTCGTCGTGAATCATCGAACACGAAAAACGCCAGCTGAGACGACATCAAACGTCGCCGGCAAATTCTTTCAGACGTGGAAACATCCGAAAAAGTGAAACAGATGGCTGCACAACGAGTTGATACGGTATTACGGCAACAGCAGCAGCAGGCGGCACTCCTCAATGTTTTATTGAAACGCCTCGTCAGAAAGGCCGAAGCAAGCCGGGAAATACCGTAATCCCGCGCGAAAATGAGTCATTCGTGTGAGTAACAACTTCCAGAACAGCTGAAACGTCTGTACTTTTTGTTGTGGTAACGAACAGGGCGAAATCTGTTTTTGTTGCCGAGCTTTTTGCTGTTTTGGTGTTCAAGGGTCCTTGTTTGCGCCGATGATCGCATATTTCAGGAATGAGTCGGCAGGGTTTCTTAAGGTGCTCTTCGCTCGGAGTTCCGTTCGTTCGTTGCCCATTCCGAGCCGGCGAAGGAGCCGGCAGGGGTGACAAGGAATCGTTGTTGTTTTCTGGGCTTGCTCTAAATTTGCGTCAACCCCTCCAACAAACAACCAGCCGGGTGAAGAGAAGGAGGCCGAGCGAGCGACACTCCTCCTCTTCCTCTCCCCTCCTCCACTCGCTCGCTCTCTCCGTAGCTTTTTCGTCGACATCGACGACGCACCACCGATCGCGTTTGGCCTTGTAAACATTATTTCGCGTTTCGGCGAGCTCGAACCGCCT
This sequence comes from Steinernema scapterisci, assembly GCA_000757745.1. Taxonomy (NCBI): domain Eukaryota; kingdom Metazoa; phylum Nematoda; class Chromadorea; order Rhabditida; family Steinernematidae; genus Steinernema; species Steinernema scapterisci. The sequence continues at coordinate 222,673 of KN167614.1, forward strand.
CACAGCCTCCTGCTTCCGTCGTTGAAGTTGCGGCAGCATTTCCACAACAACGAGTCAGTCAACTTTAGTGGCGGCAGTGGCAGCGTCATAGACACCACTTGCGGTCGTTGTATGTTTCCCTTTGATCGATCGGTGCATCTTTCTAAGGGTTTCAGAATCTGGGTTCTTGCAAAGGCCAAGTTGTTGTTTGTGCCTCGAGCTAAAGCGAGCTCAGCACGAACGTCGTAATCCCCAGGCCCTTTTCAGCGCTTATCGCAGTTCATTTCGGATTCTGTGGGATTGAAATGGGTCTGTTTGCTGCGCGCGAGGTAGCAGTTTGAAGTTCTCGATAAATCGTCTTTCATTCCCTCCCCTCCTTCCTTGTTGTTGTTTTGCGCGTTTCGGTGTGCTTCACGCTCATCGCCGTTCCCAGTTTTTGTTTATTTAGACGGAGCGCTTATGTTCGCGGTCGTCCCTTGTTTTCGTTAGCGGTTATTGTTTTGTGCAGTTTGAAATTACTCAGTCGGTTGTCATTTTTCAGAAAGAACCTAACCAACTCGCTAACAATGGCCGAACAAAAGAGCTACGTGAGTTTGTCCAATTGTCGTACTTGAATAAATGCCGATTTTAGCCGGTTCCCTACCACAGCCAGCTCCAGGAGAAGATCGAGCCTGGACAAACCCTTATCGTTAAGGGATCCACCATCGAGGAGTCCCAGCGGTAAGAATTCAAATTTCTCGTTGACGTAGAAAAACTAGCTCTTTTCAGATTCACTGTCAACCTCCACTCGAAGGCTGCTGACTTCAGCGGAAACGACGTGCCTCTCCACATTTCGGTCCGCTTCGACGAAGGAAAGGTATAAAAGAGGTGATGTTCTGTTCGTCACATAAACCACGTCTAGATTGTGCTCAACTCGTTCAGCAACGGTGAATGGGGCAAGGAAGAGCGCAAGAGCTGCCCTATCAAGAAGGGAGAACCTTTCGACATCCGCGTCCGCGCCCACGATGATCGTTTCCAGATCATTGTTGACCAGAAGGACTTCAAGGACTACGAGCACCGTCTGCCGTTGTCCTCGGTTTCTCACCTTTCGGTCGATGGAGATCTCTACTTGAATGCCATCCACTGGGGCGGCAAGTACTACGTAAGCTTGAGTTCCGTCAGCAGTGTAAAGGAATTCTCTTGTAGCCTGTCCCCTACGAAAGCGGAATCGCCAGCGGATTCCCTGTGGACAAGAAGCTTCTCATCTTCGCCACCCCTGAGAAGAAGGCGAAGCGCTTCAACATCAACCTTCTCCGCAAAAACGGAGACATCGCTCTTCACTTCAACCCACGTTTCGACGAAAAGGTTCGTTTAATTCCAGCAAGGATTGATGGAAACAACAACTGCTCTTTCAGTGTGTTGTCCGCAACGCGCTCCAGGCTAACGAGTGGGGCAACGAGGAAAAGGAGGGCAAGATTCCCTTCGAGAAGGGTGTCGGCTTCGATCTCGTGATTGTGAACGAGCAGTACGGCTTCCAGATCATGGTGAACGGCGAGCGCTTCTGCACTTTCGCTCACCGCTCGGACCCTGGAGACATCGCTGGTCTTCAGATCCAGGGAGACATCGAGCTGACTGGCATCCAGATCCAGTAAATTAAACTGCTTGGCCAGTTAATTTATTCCCATGCCGCCGATCGCATCCCCGTCTTGACTGCCTGCTCCCACGTTGCTCTCCATTCGACTAATTTCCCTTTCCATTCTTGCTTTGTATTTCAGAAGCAGCTATCTTATCGCTACTAAGTTCGTTTGACAGTTCGTTCACATAGTAACAAAGTATCCATACATCTTCTATCCCATTCACACACTCTCTCTATTTCTGTTATCCGTTTCGTTACTGTCCTGAACCAATAAATTCCTTTCCAAAATCCGTTTTGTACAGTACCACTTATTTGTTTGAAGCATGAGAGCAGTCAGGGTATTTATTGAAGCATGCTGTCAGGCAACGGCATTATTGAGCCGGAAACCGGCCAGGACGCCTCCCTGCTGTAAAATGAGTAGGCAAGCAAGGATCACACTAAGCGAAGTACAATCAGTGGCAATGTGACGACTGGGAGCGCAGAGGCAGTTTTAAACTCTCTACGAGTCACGTTTGCAAACAAACAGAACTCGCCAGCGTTTGGAGGACAGCTGTCGGTTCTTGGAAGTAATCCAAGTTTTCCCGTGTGAATGCGAAACGTCATTTTGTGTTGGGCGAAAGCGGTTCAAGTATTTGGGTTTAGCCGATAATGGTTGTAAACGAATTTGTGTGCTGCAGCTTATTGTTTCCTTGTTCTAGGCGTAAGAATTGAATGGCTTCATGTTGTAAGAATTCATGTAATAATTAAACGGCTTCCAAAGTATGTCTTTATGTGCAAGCTTCGACCAACACGAGGACTTGGCAGAGATAATATATTCAAGCATGCTGCAGAAACTTCACGTTTTTCACAGACTAGTGCAGGAACTAGAGCAGGAACTTGTTCTCGAAACCCTTCGTTTCACAGCTTGAACAATGTCTTTCAATAACGTTACTAACTTTGAACAATCGAAAACGATTCTATGAACAGGCGCTTGTTTTTTCGACGCTTTGCAGTTTAGAAATGCGATGTTCTTGCAGCATTCACCGTCCAATAATTTCTTTTTTCAAGTCCGGTGTTCTTTAGAAGGCCAATCAGACAAAGACCTCCGGAGTTGGCGTATTTCACGCTGTCGAATCATTTATAAGCCAGCCTGAAATAGACACTCTTCGAGGACAGTTTTTGCCTTTAAAATATCAATAATAAACAAGCTCTCTGAATGCGCCGTTGATCTGTCTGTGCAAAGGCAATCAAAAATTGATTTGTCTCAAATCTTCAATAGGTTTGGCGTAATCAATTTGGCTGTGGAACACTGGTGTTCCACAGCCAAATTGATTATTTCTGTTTGTTGATTGAAAGCACGTGTTCTGGAACACTGGTGTTCCAATGAAACGGCCGTTCATATGCACGGACTCAACATAACGTGAAGCCCTTCTTTGGAAAACTTATAAAGGAGCATATAGCATAATAGCATAAAGGAGCACTTTTCGCCTTTCGGAAATCGACAATCTAGCAACATAAAAAATTTTGTCTCACTGTACATTCGATTGCTTCTTTGAAAGTTGGACATTTGGTCTGAGTACTTTTGGTTTTTGAGTGATTCAAAGATTCATTCCTGTATTTGCTCCGTTTTTTAGACACATTTTACAGGTTTCTATTTGCCCTCATATCAAGTTTCTCAGACAACAAACAGTACCTGGGAAAAGCTGAAATCTGTTAAGAGGTCTGCGAAATAGGCGAATGTTTCTCGCTCTTCTATGCTTCCCGTACCGTAATACTTGAACTTCTTCGGCCGTTTGGATTTTAATTGAAAGCACGTAGAAACAACAGCGTCACACATTTATTCGATAACGCAAATGGGAATCGAGAAGACTGATGATTCTGGAAGTGTTTGTACTGGTGGGAAGAACGTGAAAACTTCTCGAACGGAGAGGAAGTACACTTCTTGAGACGGATAAGTGGGTGGAATTACAGATGCGGTAGTCTTTCGAAGGTGGCAAAATCGTTAAGGTAGAAAAGAAGATAGGAAACAAGGATCGGAAGGAAATTCCAAAGGAGACGGGCGAAAGGCCCGTCGAGTATTTACAAAATATCCATATATACAGAGATTCTTTTGTACTCTTTGGCGCACGGTGAATTCAGCGGAAACCGTGTTGATCGCACGGCTTGTACACTGCGTAGCCAAACCCGTCAAACGATTTTGTAGATTTACAATAAATAAAGAATAGACTTGTTCATTTTCGTTTTCGGTGAAAGTGTCGATGGGAGGGTTGAGTGGTCGGGAAAGACTGAGACTTCAGCATTGGGATATTGGGGTGAGCTGGGTTGGTTTGAGCTGCTCGGGTGGATGAGTATCAAATGTTCACACGCAAAGGTTTACATGACTTCTTCAGGTAATTTGTACGAGGTCGCGTGGTTTGCGGTTGTTGAGGTAATTTAAATATTAGCGCTGGTACACGTTTGCAAGGATCCGTCGGGGACTTTATCAGTCGCACTGTCGTCCTAAATGAGTCACTAGTATTATTTGGTGCGAAAAACGGTCCGGACCTCTTTGAGTATGTAGTTAGTCATCCGGCGCACTTTACGATATTTGGCGCCGGTTTGGGGCGAGGTGCCGTTCGACGCCACAAACATCGGACGACTCATCTCGGCGTGACGCAACGTCTGAATGTATACCCAAGACATTGTTCTCGGATCGAGGAAGTCGTTTTCGGAATCTGCAGAAAGCAGTCTTACACTGAGCACATAAATACCTTAGTTTCTACCTTTGGGTCGACAGTAAATCTGAGGAGACCAAACCATGCACGATTTGGGAGCCTGAGCGAGCGTCGATTGCGCCTGTCCCAACGTTCTTTTAGCTGAACAATAGTAAATATGTTATTTTCCATTTGTGGAATGAGTGATCTACCAGGTTTTTGGCGCCGGTCATGCGTTAGACGGAGGTGCTCTTGTAAAGATCGTTTGCCACTAAACCGCGCCTTGCAATCACTGTAGAGGCAGAAGAAGGTCTGGGCATGTGGCACGTGACGCGAGGCAAAGTGCTCTTTCAGCCATTCGAACTAAATCGCCAATGTTTCTTCTGCTTCATCCTTACCGTACTCCTTACCTTCTTAGAGGCGTCGCCTCGCGTGATGTTCATTTCACAGGATCCCCACTTGCACCCGAAGAGGTCGTTCTGTTCTCCGTCTCCTTCCTGTGAATTCTTGCTCTTATCGCTGTCGTCGCTCTTCTTGCCTTGCAGTACTTTTATGTGCTCCTGTAAAATTACATAAATATCCGAATTCAGCGTCTCATACCTACCGAAAGAACGTGGTCATAAAGGTCGTTTTCAGAGAGAACTGCCTTCTGGCACCCATTCCACTCACACTGAATGTAGTAGCGCTCGTCAATCTGCTTAACGCCATCAGAAGAAACCTCAAACGAGCATTGGGAAAGAGTCTCCGAGGCACACAGCGACGCTGAGGAGCGGGCACAGTTTGTAGTGTCGGGAGATGTACGGGTGACCTCCCGTGCAGCTTCATCCTGTCCAGAACTACTCTGAGAATCCTTTGCAGGAGCAGATTTCTCTTGAGTGTCTTCCGGCGTCTTCTTTGGTGACACAGGAAAAAGCGTTGCGGTGCTTGAAATGTGCCAAGACTCTGGACTGGACGGGAACGAGGACGACGGAGAATCGAACCCAGAATCCAACGAAAAGTCGGACGGACTCGACGGATCCATTCGAGTAAGCGTGCCGCTTCCAGCAACCTAAAACAAACAGAAATTAGAAATCTTTTCAGCAAGCTGGTGATCGGGGTGGGAAAAGGATTTCAATCAGCGCGAGTTGTTTGTAAGAAACGAGGCAGCGATCAATCGATATTGTGCGCGTAAATCATTGAAGAAACGAGATGTGAACGGTAAAAACTTGGAGCGTAACACTTCACGCTCTGCTTGCCACCGGTCAAATGCAAGCTTCTCTGGCAAAGCGGTCGTCCATCACTCCATCGACGAAAACAAATTTTTTCTCAACTCGGCAAAAATGGAATCTGCTGAGCAGTTATCTTCCTTCACAAATTTGCTGAATTTGCGTTTGCTGAGCAATGTCCTTGACAAACCAAGAAAGAGCCTGTCACGGCCGTTCGATCTTCCCTCTCATGCTCACGTTGGCAGATTTCGCATTACGCGCAGGTAGCGCAACAAAAAATGCGAACAACAGCTACAACGTCTAAGGTCGCTGGTTCCATAGAACAGAACACTTGTCTGAGGAACACCCGATGATCGTAGGCGACACCGGCGTGATAAAAACCGACCCTTGATAAGAACGAGCACCACGCTTTACCGCGTTCCAGAGAGTGTAGGGAACGCTCCCAAGAATAAACAAATCCGATTGATGGGAACAATAAGCTATAACTTACCTGCTTAGATTTTAAAACTTCGTTTGTCGGCTTGGCGATGATTTCCACGGTGGGAGCAGACATGTTTCTCAAGGATTCGATGGCTGCAGATCACCGAGGCATCAGATACAGGTCAGCTGTTGGCGCACCTCGCGGACGCGTTTACCCGTACAAGGCAAGACGGACTCCTAAACACTGAAGCTAATGAAAAAGACACAGGTTCACGCGAAAATGCAGGCCTAGAGCACGATCGGATTAGCATTGGCACGTAGTCAAGCTTAAAATGTTCATTTAATAATGACGAGCGAGCGAGTCTCATTTCATAAATGTAATGAGATATCCCATTCCTCGGAGCCGTTCATGGAAACGTCCAGGTGAACAAGAGCGCCTGCTAACCCGCATGTGGCCCCACGTGCGCTATCCAAAGACACGTTCACGCTCAAGTCCAACAATCCAGCCAGCCCCCAACCGACGCCTCTGTACCGAGCACACGTCGAGAACCCGAAATCACAAACAATCGCGCATTATGACGTCTATGGTAGGGAGAAACAAGCAAAATACACCCCCACGCAGAGAATGGCTGGTGGCAGCGAGCCTTGTATTCAGGTAACGCGTCGAGAGAGTTTTGTCACACAAATATGGAAAACAATAATTAGCCAGACAAAGATGTTTAGAATTTAATAGCTCGCGATCATTCTCTTTCTTCGAATTACTTGTTTTTCTCCTTATTTTCGCGAAAAGCATCACGCGTTTTGTTTTAAAAACAGTTTTCAAACTCCTAACACCTATCGACGCCTAACACAACCTAGCATCAGCCTCCTCCTCATAACAAATAGCTTAATCCGCGTGCCCAATGAGAACGGCGTTAAGAACGTGACCTCCACTGAATGTTTTTCCAAACAACGTCAGTAATTCTGGCTTCCCAAGAATTCATGCATACTTTCATGGAATGTTTTCAGCTGAGTTACTTCAACCAAATTTTCAAGAAAGCAAAAACAAGAAAACAAACAGTGAAACAAGCAACAACCACATTGAATGAGATCGATCTCAGTGAGATCGGTGGAAGCGATCAATAACAAACGTTTCTTGCCTTTTGTTGGAATTGGGCTTTACGCGCATGGCTGAATCAATGCTGATCAGCAGTCCCTCCAAACAGTGCGATCAGAAAAATGCGGCAGGCGGCCACGCGGCGGTTCGACCAAAGTAAATAAAATGAATCAAAAAGCAAAACGTGCCACAAACCGACTGTTTTGTCGGAGGGTTTCCGCAAAGAAGGTGAGATCGACTGGAGTGACCCGGCTCAAAGAAAACTAGCTTTCCTGCTTGGGACGAGAGCGCGCGAGAGATCGTCTCCTACGCCCTTGGCGGTTGTCCTCTGCGACGCGGCGGCAATCCCAATCCACCCATGTTCTCTGCCGCTTCCTCCGCTCACACTTGCCCACACTCAGCCCGTGACCTCGATCGCGTCTCTCGTCTCCCCACACTATTTCCCGCATCTCATTCTCTTTGCCCCTTACCGCGTAATTAGGCCCAAGCCGGCGACTAGCCTCCTCCTCGTTCATCGCAGTATTTCTCTCAATTATGACCGAGGGAGAGTGCACATAAATGAGCCGAGATCTTTTATCCCGAGCCTCGTACCAATCCCACCTCGGTAGATCTCTGCGGGCGTGGCAAGAGCATCGTATTCGGCCAAGGACAGACAAACCGAAGAGCTTTAAAGCAGCCGGTCAAGCAACCACCGTAATCCGGAGCACCATCTGCCAGCTCTTCGGCAATTATCAAGCATTTCGTGCACAACGCAAGGTGGTATCCGCACGCACCTTCCGTGGGCTGTACTTAATACGGAACCACCGTTTCCCTAGTTCCTCGAGGCCTTAAGCACGTGTAAACGGAAATAAAGCCGGCCGAGAGCAACTACATTAAGTGAAATTAATTTATAAGTGTGAGTAGAGAACATTAAGCTACGACAGTGATGTCACAGGCGTACGTACGAAAAGAGGAAATGAGGTGCGTCTCAATTCAGCCAAGTCCCCCACACCTTTCAGAGAATACATGAAATTGCCTTTCCGAGTGCCAATATATATACTATGATGTCAGTGATTTGCGAATCCCTATACGCATTTCCGGGATTCGTGAGCCTTTCGAGGTCACTTGAAGTTCTTCCACCGAAAGCCGCCCCCCTCCCACAAAAATGTTGTGCTAAACATTCACTTCTACCGAAACACCGAAAACCGTCTTAAAATCATATTTATAACACAGCACAAAATACCAGAAGAAACTTGGAAATAGGGACATTCACAGAGCATTGCCGTTGTTCGACGGTGGGTGCATTCCCGATCCGTGGTGGTGAGCAGCTGCCATTGGATTGAAAGCTGCGCCCGCTGCACTGTTTTGAGCGTGCATTGGAGGTTGCGGAAAGAAACCTTGCTGCTGGTGAACCATCTGTGGATGCATGTTGCCCATGGATCTCGACGAGCCGTGACTCACGGCTTCCGCATGCATTCTTGGCTGGTCTTCCAACATTTTGTATTCTAACGTCAATTCCTTTGGAATCTGCAAGGCGCTCATAAGATTCAATTAATTAAACGCACAAATCTACCTTTCTCCACTGCTGCGGGTCAAATATATTGTAAGAACCTTTCTCAAAAGTGTTTGTTTGCTCCTTTACGCCGCCGTATTGTGATCTTGTCAGCCACATTTGTTCTTGTTTGTGAAACCTCCAGTCCCGTTGGTACCTAAAGGATACATATATGCAACAATATAAGAAAACATGGATTGCTTAATTACTCGCCAATGTAAACTCAAATTGAACTAGCCAAAAATCGAATGTCAAAGAAATAGCCGAAATGAGCACATAGCAACGATAACTTACAGTTCTCTTGCTGCGGCAACTTGATACATCTCCTTCGGATAGTTGTAGAATATGTAGAAGAGCACCTCCTCCGAAAGTTTGCTCAACTTGGGCTGCGGTAACTTGTCCCTGATAGAGGAATTCGTAAGATACTCGTCCGGCACTTTAGCTTCGAGATCCTGTACTCTGCATGAGTGATCAGCCCAAGGTCCGCCGAATGAACCGTACAAATTCTTGCTGGAACAAGGCAATAGACTGGGGCAAGGAAACAACAAAACTCACTCTGATGCATTAATGTTCAGACCCAGGTTGGTCAGATCATTACCAAGGGCTAAGGCTACTATAGATCGATCATTCTCGATAGCCCGTATGAACGTCAGCAGACCCGCCATGCCGAATTGGTCGGCCAGCATTGTCGGAGGGATGTTGGTGACCGTGCCTGAATATACATACACAATGAATGCAACAAATTCAAATGAGGCTTACCGTCTGGAAGAGTTTTAATTCCGGACTTCACGTCGGGTGCCGCAGGTCGACCGGGAGCTCGTTCCGAAGAATCGGCGGAGTTCTAAAAGTCCGAAATTAGTAGTAAAGGCGCGAAAGGTTGGAAGAAAAAAAAGAAGAGAAAGAAGAGTACGAACCTGCCCTGAACTGGACTGGCCGTTATTGAAGGTGATGTCAGATTGAGTGGCACCGGGTAACGCTGGAAAATCTTCGCTGTGCATATGGAACTCCGAATTGCTATTCAGTGCAGGAGAGCCATCGTTTGGTCTTATCAAACTAGCTGAAAGATGTTTTCGATTCCAACATGGGTCTTTTCATCGGCCACTTTTTCCTCAACTTTCCGATCAAAAAAGCGCGTCAAAATCAGCGAATACTTCATCAATCCAACAAAAGGAATAATGCGCTGTTACATTTAGAGATGCAGAAAAGCGAGCGGGCACAGATCTCGTGGTCGGCAAAAAGTTCGAAAAGAATTCCAAAATGTCGGATCAAAATGCTTACAAGCTGAGAGTTCCACATTGAAAGACAAGCAAACTTACCGTAGGGAGTGCGAGCTTGGGAGACAGCAGAGAATACATCCTTCGTGTTATACAAATGATTGTGGGGCACCGGAGATGAGGAGAAGCTCGTCGTAGGAATCGAACCGTATGGGGATGCCGTTTGACGCACCCCCAAGGATGGGAATTCTGAGTCGTTAATTGTGGTATCGGAAGAGAACGACTGCGCAGCAGCAGAGCGACACGTTGGTTGTACGGAGTTATGATCAGCTGGAAAGGCTGTACCGCTGTTCATAGAACTTATGCGCATTGCCTGCGCATAATATATCGATTCTGCAACAAAAGGAAGCACGTTAAAATATATCTAGACACCACGCACCACGAGCTTCGCGAAACACTCGCGCAACAAAAAATCTGTAACCACGACCGCCTTGACTGGAGCGTCCTCGTGGTCGACCTGGTGCTGGAGGTACTGTTCGTTCACTGAATATCACGTGATGCGTTCCCAAAATAAATTACGGCGTTTTTCAAGGATATTCGCCTTCGCAGAACCCAAGTTGTGGCCATAGCCCAGTTGGTCACTGAACACAGTTTTTCTATTTTTATCGGTCGCACGCATCGCAAGTCGAACAATACCAGCGAGCTTTGTCTCGTGATTTTGTCTGACCGCTCTCTTATACTCACCGTGTGTCTCAAGCGATGCATTTTTCTTTGCACCTCTTGCCGAATCGTTTGCACCAAAGCCGCGCGCGGACCATTCCACCCAGCCACATGCGCGCGTGCGTCTCCCGCCGCGGACTGCCGATCTTAGCGAAGGCGCGAATTCAAATTCTCAATAATTCGCTTATTTAGCCCGCGGAGCGCCGAACGAGCAGTTAAGCATTCGCTATGGGCGTCACTTGCCACTCGAGCTTTCCCCAACAAATCCAGGAACACAGTAAGTCAATCGCTAATGCACGTGCTAAATTTGCAGCTGCAAAATTCAAAGCTTTTAAATTCAAATTGAAAGCAAAGTCTCGAATCCCGCCGATTCACAAAACTTTCCACTTTCAAAACCTGGCGGCGACCATCACATCGGCGGGAACAGAAACCTCCGTATAGGACCGCTCGGTGGAGCTTTCCGGTTAAAGAAATCCGATAATCTTCTACATCTGACAAAAAATGATCAGTTTGTTGCAGAATGAATATTGCACCACCCTGATATGAGTCTTCGCAACGGTTTCTGGCTACGGCTCATCATCGCATGCAGTTCCTTCTTCTTTCTGATCACTGTATACTCACATTACAACAGTTTCAACTCCGACTTCAGAAGTCTTCAGGAGAAGCTACAGAAGTGCAAAACAAACGGAGATTCGTTGTTTGCGCAAGTTGAAGGTAAATTGTAGAAACATTGCCAAATTCTATAACAACGTATTTAGTTATGTTCGAGCATAAGAAACGAATGGAAAATTTGCTGGAAAAGATGAAGAACTCAACTTCAGTTGAGATTTCAAGTAAGGGCACAAGGACGGCCATCGAATACGTTCCGCTTTTTTTCAGGTCTACGCGATCAGTTGCTCAAAAGCGATGAAAAATCGAAATCTTGGCAAGTAAGCGATTATTCCACGCCGCACAAGCATCAACACGCTTTGTTTTTAGTTATCACTTTTGAGCTGCTCGAAACAACGACAGGAAGCGTCGAAATTGGACTGCACAGATCCCAGCCAAACTAAGAAAGCCCTGGAAATGGAAAAGGTGATACTTTAATGGACATAGAACGTTGGGCATGTATTCCGATTAATACTGATACAAGACTGTGTTCAGAAGAAAAACGAAGAGCTACAGCAACAACTCGAAGATTTGAGAAGGAAGCTGCAAAAAGAAGAAGTGAGAGGCTGTTGTGGTACTAGATGAACACATACATTTTCAGGAAACGGAAGAAAAAGGCACGCAAACAATCACCAGTCATCCGCCAAAGGTCAGTGATACCGGGTGCGAGGCTGATCGAGGCTTACTCGATTGGTTCTCGCTTTGTATTCATCAGAGGTTGCTCAAATGCGCTTGTTTGCCACTGGTTCAGAAACGGAGTCTGGTTCATTGTATCGTAATCCAAGAGTTGAGGCATCAAAGAATTGGAGCATGCGGAGGCGGTGGTCGCATAGTTTCTAGGAACGCCATCTGTAAGAAAGAGATGAGTCAAGGCAGAATGACGATTTGAAATTGCCTTGCTGGTCAATTAGTGTATGCGAATGGCAAGCACCCAGAGTCCCTGACGTTTGCTGGTCGCTTCCGAAGATGGGAGGATAGGTGTGCACATTTTGGACCGGTTGAGGACACTTCGCTTGTTCGACCCAGTTGCTCGAAAAGTCCGGAGCTGACGATCGCGGAACCACGTAACCATAAGGGCTTGTCACGCTTCCAAAACCCACGTTAGGCGATGAAGGAACCGGTAAAGAAGAATAGGCAGAGTTGGGTTCGACAGGGGATGGGTTTGAGGGCTGATTAGGAAGCAAAGGCTGAGTATTACATGTGGGAGGATAGCGCAAGAGCTGAACAAGGCACAATTCAATAAGAGGACTTGAAAACAAAATACGGTTAATTTAAAAAAACTTACTTGCTGCTGCGCCTTATTTTGCATGTAGTGTAGATACCAAGTTTGTGTCTGTAATAAGGCCAAAGTGGAGTCCGGCATTGAATTCTGATGAGCCGGAAGCCGGTTCGATCTCTTCATGCGTCTTCTGCAAGCTCATATACAGGGTCCGGCATAAGTTCTGTGAAACCGAAAATCGCTCGTAACTTTTT
>KN167614.1:236541-261669 GCA_000757745.1 Steinernema scapterisci
TTAGCCTTGGGGTCAGCATGTTCCCAGAGGTGTCGGAGGTGCCGTTAAAGATATCTGGCAAAATCAACTCGCCGGAAGCTCCAAAATGTTAGGAATCAGAACCGTTCCAACTGAAAAACCTTTCAGCACTTTCCCTACCGCACCAATCTTGGCAAACTTGGGCTGACCGCCTGCTCTCGGAGAACAATTCTTGCTATTCATCGAAAACTGATTTTTGTCTTTCAGAGCCTTTTGTCCGTACTGATCTCTTACAGTTATCAAGTTGTGATCATCGATCGTTCGGATCCCTCGATTGCGTATGCCATCAAGACGGTGGACGATCCAGAGAACGGGATTTTCGCCGCATTCCAGGCGAAACTGAAGGCGATCGCAGGGTTTGTCAATCTTGCTAAGCAAACAACCAGAATCATTTGTAGAATGGCGCCGGACTCACAGCAGATCGTCTTCCGACAAATCAAGATCGATTGCTCTGCGGGAAGACCCTCTTCTGGGAACACGATTTGGAGCAACGTCACCACGCATTACCGTACTGGCTCGGCTTATTGCTACGTGCAGGTTGGCTAATGTGGGTCGCGAATTTTAATCTTTGGAGTTTAGGACAGAGAAAGCGGAACTTGCAGTTTGTGGCGTTTGGAGCTGGACACCCCATCGACGTCGGTCGACTCCGAGGCAACAACCCCTACGCACGAACCTCGGGATGAAGCCGATCACCCTATCATCGAGGTCCACTCGACCATGGATGGAACTGACTTGAGGCGGACATCTCTTCCTAAGGACTACCGTACCCTTGTCCGGATCGACAGCGACGGAAACGTGACCCCGGAGAACCACCGGCGGGTCCCTTCCGTGAGCACGAGCCGTGGGAGTTCTTCGAGCCATTCGAATTGTCAGAATCCATAATTTGCTTTCGGTGCTAACCGAGTTCTTGTTTAGACGACGAAATTTCCCTGGAGCCTTTTCCACACGAAGCGTCGCCGTGCGAAACCTTCCGCTGGGTGCCTCTGGGCACAAACCAGGATGCGATCGGAGAGAATATCGTCCTGCGCCTCGAAGAATCCACAGGGTTATGCTGCGTCAGAAGCACAAAGCAAAGCGGCCGTGAAGACTCTCGTCACTGTTTTATCCTATTTCCGAGCCAAGCACCCACGGCCGTTTTCTGAAAAGCGCTGAGTGACGTCCCTTAATAATTCACTTTCCGCCCGTGACACTCGTTGAACTGCCAGCCTTTGCTTTGCATTATTCAGGGGCATTTTAAAGGCTTTTTGAAAGCTTTTTCTCGGTGTGATTGGATCAGAAGCCCCTTGTCTAAAAATCCATCGTTTATCTTTGATTTCTTGGATTCATATCATTTGTTCATGTGATACAGAAACTGGGTTAGTGTGCGGTATTAATGTACATACGTACATAGATTAAATTTATTTGAATAAAAGTGGTTATGGACCTTTTGGGGTCGATCGAACGAATCCGGGTCTTCGTCATAAATCACGAATTTCGCTCGTCGACGTGGAACTGCAAAGACTCAGGCAAAAGAAGGGGACAAGAACTCTAAAACGTCGCCATGTTCTCCAGCAAAAGAAGGAAACGGCGGGAGGTCCATGTTCCAAAAACGGCCCATTTTTGGTGTTCTGTTTGCGGAGGCCGACGAGAAAAGTTTCGGCGCTCGCATTTGTTATAGTGATTAATATTTGGGGCTCGCGGTGCAGAAAATTGAAGCGGCGCTCCGTCGGCGAGAAACGCGCGATTTCATTAGAACATGCTCCTCCCCGAATCCCTCGTGAGGCGGTTCCCCGTGGAGCCTTTGAAGAGCCTCTTTGGTTCGGTGATCACCGACTTTGTTTAAAAAAGGGATTTCTCAGTTTAGTCTTTGACGAAGCACGATGTTGGGAGCCCTGGTTCTGCTTTTGGTCCTCTTCGACCTTTCTGAAGGTAACCCGAAGATTGTGAAGGTTACGGTAAGTGGCTTTAATACGACGTAGATGAGAGAGGAACTGCTTCCAGGAAGGACAAACCGTTTGCTTGGACACAAAGATCTCGGGTTCCGGAGGAGCTTCGCCTGTCAGCTGGACTCGCCGCGGGACATGGAACGACGGCGAACGGTACATCTTCCGATGTCCTTTCCTCGCGGAGCACTTCAAGTGCAACGTTTGGACCGATTGGGTAAGAACTCTGACGGTGTTTCCAACTAAATCAAGCGACTCCTTTCAGGCCAAAGACTACGAATTTCCAAAATCGGAATTGTTCGACAACGGCACCCTCTGCATGAACTCGGTGACTCGCTCGGATTCGGGGGAATACTTCCCCACCTACGGGGCTTCAAAGATCATGAGCACACCCCATGCGGTAAGGAAATCTTTCCATTCTTAACGCTGATTTCTTCTTTTCAGGTGAGCATTCTTCCCGAAGAATCCTTCCGGCTGATCGTGATGAGGAACTTCGTCCCTTTTGACGTCGCCGAGGGATTCGACGACTCCAAGATGCGCCTTGGCCGTTTCGCGCCGCGCATGCGCCGAATGCTTTGAAGATGGAAGAATCACAGCTCTTTATTAATTTGATATTTGTGGGTTGACCGATGAATTGACACGTATAGAATCAAACTGGAGGGAATCGAGTCGGCGAAGGTCTTTTCACGGGTCTCCCAGGAGGTTGGATCGTATTTTGCCGCTGCTGCAGGAGCTTCGGGGGCGCTTCGGAGCGCGATCGAATCTGAGCTGGATTCCGCCGAGGTCCGCGCATCCTGTTCGGGAGAAGATAGATCTTCGTTGAGCTGAAACAAGATATTGAACGGAAACAGTTGTGGCCGATCTCTGGATACTTTTGGTTCTCGTCAGTTTCCACTTCAGTTCTTCTGAGGCGCGATGAGCGGATTCCGAACCTCCGGAGGCAAAGATCGCACGCCATCAGAAGGTTCTGCAGGCGAGTAGGAGGATGCTCCACGAGAGGGTATTTTAGGTCGGAGATGACAAAGAGGAGCTGAAGAAAACCGTGAAAAGGGAGACCTAAAATTGAGTTGTGTTTAGGATAAGCTTGGGGATCACGAACCAGCTTGGAAATTGTCCGAAGAACCGGCAAAGAAAGAGCTGATTTGAGCAAAGTGTTTTTCAAGCGACTCCATCGAAATCACGCCTGTTAGATTGCATTTCCTGAAAGAGCGGCGATTTGAGAAAGCGGCAAAATGAGGTTACTTTAGAAACGATCGACATCCCGAAATAGTGATTGTTGTCGACTTCTTCAGGTTCACGAACTGGAGGAATATGTAAACGGCGCGGTCGAGGAAGAGGAGATGGCTGCTGATGTGCCCGTAGCGTCCGGGAAAGATCTGGAATTCTGGATATTCGGCAGAACAAGCATTAGAACATACCTCCGAAAGATGGGGCCTTCGAGTTTTGTGTACTCCGCTGTCGTCTTGGCTTCGCTTCGAGGCGCTCATGGAGGACGCCGTGGAGTCGGGCGACGCCCGGGTACTGTACTCTTCATCCAGCAGGTCCATCACAAGCAGGAGACAATCTTTCACGAGAGGAACTTTGATTATCTGGAAGCGGGAGATTAAAGGACGAGAAGCGGCAAAACTCACTTCATCGACGATGGATCGAACAGGGAGCAGTTCTTCTTCGTCGACGGCGTCGCCGGATGGAATCACGTGTTCGATAGTGAGCGAGGGGGCCGAGTTCACTTCGAGGAGGATGGGTTCGCCGCTGCTCGTTACTAGGACGTCGAAACCCATTATCTGAAATATATTTTAGCATAAAAAAGCAGAAAACAAGTTTTACTTGAAAACATTGAGGCCCGGGAGCGCCTTGGAAGAAATGCTCGTAGTTGATCATAATTTCGGGAATCATTGCGATAATGGTTTTGATGATGATAAGCTTGATATCGTGCCAGAGGCGCCGCGTGCGCATTCCCTTGGCGTCCATCTGGTAGAAGACGGTGGACAGAAGACGTTTGCTCCCTGAAACCTTTCCTTAGCCCTTGCCGCCAAACGTCGAACGACCTTTCATTTGGTCCTTGAGCGAATTCGTGTGCACGTAGGAATTGTGGCCCTTGTTCAAAGAGTAGTTTGTGAGGTGCGAGTAGAGGTTCTCGAAGTTCGAAGAGGTCGGCGCCGCGTACTTCTCGGTGCAAAACCGGGCCATTCCTGAAAGAATTCTTCGATATCTGTTGTTTTTGGAATCTGACACGCCGCCCGGAATCCAATTAATCCGCTCGGAACTGCTCGCTTGGATGTGATTCTTTGTTTACGACACGTGGGATTGGCGGAGGGGATTTCCGGGTCTCCTCAATTTCATTTTTCGCGTCGAACGTTTGTTGTTAAAAACAATTCCGAGTCGTCAATCTCGATTTCGCCTTCATAATTTTTCTATTAAACGCGAAATGCCGGCGATTCTATTTTCGAAAAGCGCAGACTTCGAGGGACGGCGTTTTGGATTTCCGCCATGGCCCCGCGCAACCCCATTATTCACCTTCGCGCGCCACGTAGATCGAAAGCGGATTGATGCTTTTGATGACGGCGTAGACGCGAAAATCGAATTTCAGGCCGTCGTTGAGGAGGAAGGGATCCGCTACGTACTCCTGGATCAGCTGCCGCTCCGAGGTGTCAATGAGGTCTTCGGGTTTGTTGATCAAGTAGATCCCGGTTCCTTGTGCTCCTGGAGAAGAAAAGTCAGTTGATTTCCTTGGGATGGTGTTGCTTACCGTCGTCAGGTTTCACAATGAACCAAGGTTTCTTGGAACTGCTCGCCGTGGAAGCACAGTATCTCTCGAACGAAGAGAGCTGTTCGGGGATGAACCAGCTTCTGGGGTAAAACTGGTACTCGTTGGGGAACAGTCGCTGCATCGATTGCAGGGCGCGAGTGAGGGCGATCTTCTTGGAAAGTTCCGTCATATCTGGAACATAAACGTTGCGAGTTTATCAGAAGTGTTTTCGCCCACTCGGAAACTTATTCACTCGGGAAGTGGGAGAAGTCACGACGTTCTTCAAATCTTGATAAACAATGTTGTGCCAATAAATGTCACATGGTTCGTCGTTTCTTCCGGAGGGAAACTGAAAAATGAGTAGAAGAACACTCAAAGACACGTTGTTTACTGGCTCCATGCAAGAATTGTTTACGCAGGAAAATATTTTGTAACTTTAGAGGTTCGAAAAAATGAAATTTGGGGTTTTCGCGACCCAACGAACTCGTTTTCTTCGATTCAGATTTCCATGCAAACAAAACCACATTTCTCGACACTCACCTCTTGCATGTTTAACCTCCTGGCGCACATAGAAACCACTTTGGAATTACTCTTCGCCCTGGACGTGTCGATGGAAACGTCGTTAAAGTGCACGGGGACGCTCTGCAGCGAAGGAGTCTCCAAAAATCGCATTCTCGAGAAGGCCAAAGGTGCATCGTTTGAGGGACTTTTGGGGTCACGCGAGGAAATCGAAACCGAGGCGGAGTCGTCGCAGGACGGCATTTCCGCGGTGTTTGAAGCGCCATGCATCTTCGGGGGGTCATCAGCGGGCCCCAAGGGCACGAGCCCGGGAAACGGAGCTGCAGCTGGAACAACCGCACACTTGGACACGAGGCAACCCATTCATCTTACATTTACGGATTTCGCTCCTTTTGCCAAGTCTGAACAGGAGTTTTTATGGACGTTGGTTTACGCGCCGCGGATTTCGCAATTGAAATGACCGGAAACGGGCAGGCAAACGCGGCGAGTGACCGGAAACGCCGCGTTCTTAAGAACACCGGACGGGTGGAAGTGTATAGTTTATGGACATCTGGGAAAGATGGTGGCAAAGTCAGGCGCGGCGCTGAGGAAATTCTGAGTGGAGACGAGAAACAGCAAATTAATAAACGAGAGCACGGCGCTGCTAGGCAACAAAGAGGAAAACAGTGGAGGACGCACGCAGAGCTTCGCTTGGCTGAGGATGTCGTCACCAGACTGAATTAAAGGTCAACAAGTTCATGTCGCGGTAGGATCTGTGTAGATTCTCAAAGGTAAGAGATACAGCGATTTAGAATTAAAAACGGTGACTAAGAGCAGAACGTTTCTCCCGAAGAAGACTCAACAAAAATCATCCGTTTGAAATTTTAAGCTAGTGTTCCCTATGAATCACCTTGGATTTAAAGATTTCAAGATCTCCAAATATAACTGTCTGCATTGCACTTTGGTTCCCAATAACGGAATCGCCAATCTAAGCGCTTCCACTTCCTCTCCGCCGAAACTAGGATGTGAATATGTTTCACCGCGTTTCTCAAACACGCGCAAATTACGCGCAATTTGAATTCACCTTCGAAGAGAGCAAAGAGCGAGGTTTTTGGAAGTGCGACAGACGGTTATCAGGAAGGTCTTAAAATTCGGATGGGAAGAGGGGGCAACGAAGACAAAGAGGGCTAGTCGACCGGAGGAATGATAAGCGTCGGGCAGTTGCGGAAAGCGCTAATTTTCGGCGTTCTGCTGACAGTCGCCCGAACTCTTCGGAACAAACGGTTTCTGTGTTTGAATGGCGAGATCTGCTACAATGATCCCTTGGACGTCGGGTGCTTCGATAGAATTGCCTTTGGGAAGTTCTGCCAACACATGTATCTCCCGATGAGTCCTTCAGCCGTGGACCCGAATTTCACGATTTATCACAGGTGAGTGGGGTTTAGTAAGAATCGATTGTCTTTCAGAACTCTATGGGTTCATTTGTTTTGTTTTCCAAAAGCTTATAGTTGAGAAGCCAAAATGCAGAGGTTGGGAAGGGAGGATGAATACTAGAAACGCAAGCTGGAGCGGTCAGATCAATCGCCCTTCTTACAATTCCTCAATTAACTAATGTTTCGTTTCGGTGTTTCAAAGTTTTTCTTAGGAAAGCATAAACTCCGATTGAATATCACGAAAACTCAAAATGAATCCAGAACAGCGAAAAATATAAAAAATTCATGAGATTTGCGAGAAGAACGAAACCGTTTAGCGACAACAAACACTCACACCACCACTTGAACGTGGTCAACCTCACGGAGCAGGTGGAAGGCACGCGGTTCCCGAAAGCCAACGAAGTGAATTTTGTAATCCACGGATTCGGCGAGTCGGAGAAGCACTGGATGCACTACATGAAAGACGCACTCGTGCGCCTCGAGGTGAGGGCCGTCCCAGAGTTGCCATGACGAAGGGATCAATCGGAACACCAACTAAACAATTTCTTTCAGCAGCAAACGGTGGTCCTCGTGCACTGGGGACGCGGCGCCACGCATCCCAACTATTTCCAGGCGTCCGCGAACACTCGCGTCGTTGGAGTGATTATCGCAAAGCTGATCCAGGCGATCAACAAGATTCATGGTATTCCCCTCAGCCGGTTCCGGCTAATTGGATTCTCTCTGGGAGCTCACGTGGCGGGGTTTGTGGGAAAACAGTTCAATGAAACTAAGATCGGAGCGATATACGGTAGATAAGATTTTCGGATTGGGTTTTACCCGACGTTTATTCAGGACTGGATCCAGCAGGTCCCTTATTCACCGAAGGAAACCCTAACCGATTCTACAAGAAGGTGCCAGCTGAAGAACGTTTGGACAGGATGGACGCGGATTACGTGGAGATTCTTCACACCAGCGGAGACGATTTTTTCCAGTGAGAAATGAGGTCTAGGCAATTTATGTTTTGTTGCAGTGCCGGCGCCGGCTCGCCGTTCCAGTGGGGCGACGTCGACTTTTACGCAAATGGCGGGGAACAGCAGCCGGGCTGCGAGATCGAGTATCTTCGGTTCTTCACTTTTGACACGGAAAAAATGGGTTTGAGCAAAGAGATTCTCTGGTTGTCGTACTCAAGAAACCTTTCAGTGAATGAGTTCTGGCACACGATGAAGTGCAGCCATGTCATGGCCTACCACGCCTTCATCCACTCGATCACGGAGAATTATCTCGAGCGCCATGTCGCTTTTGAATGTTCCACGAAGCATGAGTGGACTTACGGAAGGTGTTCTGAGGGAGAGATCGCTGAGTTTGGGTTCAAACGCTACCTGCCGGTCGTGGACAAGAACTCCGCGCCACGCAAATTCTTTTTCGGAACTCTTCAAAACGGAACCAAAGCCGTCCACGTGGTCGTCAGCGTGGATTCTCCAGAAGTGGTGCGCGTACCTAGGAACTGGCGAATAGAAGTCAACGACGGCACCGTTTCATTCGTTCTGCAACTAGCGGCGTAACCCGAAATAATTTTCTGCCTCTGACCAATGTGCGCCTTGTTTAGAATTTCGGAAACTCTGGCTTTTCCGTCCGGGAACTACACATTTGTAGCGGCCATCGCCGATAAGGATCTCGAGAGAGTCGACGGCGCCGAAGTTGAGTGGAACTCAGCGAAATTTCAGTTTGCAGCATTCGGGTATGTTCGGACGGAAACCGGCCCACCAAACGCATTTTCAGCATTCAGTATCCCACAACGACGATGGAAACAACGCTTTCTGCAGATGTACTTCGAGGTTTATCGGCGGATGGAACTGTACTGGAGGGCGTTGACCAGTTGAAAAGTGCGCCGAGGTATCCGGAGCACTGGATTGTGTACATCGCCTTCGTAACCGCTTTTTTCTTCCTGGTGCTTGATTGTCTTGACTGATTGAGCTGCTTCCTTCAAAAATAAATCCGCGAGTTCGGTTCTGAAATTAAAAAATTGATTTCGTCTGCAACTGGTTTCACCCAAACCACGCGAAACCACGCGCAACGAGGTCAAACAATTATGAGAAAGCAGTTCTCAAAGGAGCGAACGTCGCCCACATTTCTGATTTACCCGAGTGTCCATAAAGCGGCTGGAAGGAATCCTTCCTTCCCGCATCTCCCTTTAAGCGCAACCACAAATTCCAAATCGCGAAATCTCCAAATAGCGCTTCACCTCGTGTCGTCGGTCGACATTCAAAAGGTTTTGCACAATCCGATTATCTAGTGACCGCGTCCGGAAAACCGCCGCCGATCTGCAGGGGCGCCACGCGACTTGTGACCGTCGGAGAGTCATGACAAAGTCCGGTACTTCTTTGCTTTATGTGTGTTCATCTACAGCAGTCCGCTGTTTCTAAAACATAGATTCCCCGGCGCTCCGCTGATCATTCGCGTTCTCGAAAAGTCGAAATTCACGCGGCTAGAAGTGCTCCAAAGTGTTAGAAAAGTGTCCCAGACATATTCCCGTTCGTGCGAGACGTAGACGTCTGCTGCCAAGATCACCGTGGTTTTCAGTCTCCACCAGACTCTCATACCACTTATTATTTGCTCCGCTGTCTCAACTTGTGCCATTTTCCAACCGCCGCGAGATGAATACCGTTCGGTTCTGCGACTTCGTTCTCGTTTGATGCACGCGTTTATGCAAAGCATCGAATGTCTTGCGATCACATATATCCGGCAATAAAAAAAGCAAAAAGCGCCTCGCCTACCTGTAAAATGTCGACCTCGGCAGTGTTGTGCGAAGACTCTAGTCCCCTGAGCATCGGCCTGCAAGCAATTCAAAACCCCGAATCCTCAGCGTCAGGCGAAAATGAACTTTCGAAGTATACCACTCTCATTTCAAACTTTTGCTCAAAATAAAGTTCCCGGTTGCTCCAACTGCTTCGAGACGATCCCGCTAGACTCCGGCTGGAGCAGCCCAGACCGGTCACTCGGGCTCGCACACATAAAGCAAAGAAGTCCACTAGAGTCTATTCGCTCTGTCAACAGGTCGTCGTTCCTCTCGCTCGCCACTGATAAGAGTCCCAATCACAAGAGATTCGCGCGTCCCGCAGCAACCTTCTCCGATGCTGCTCTTGCTCTTCTTCGCAGCCGTCGCCGGATTCCTCGTTTGGAGGTACAAAAGGGAGCAACTCAAAATCGGAAACTTTAACTCGAAAGCGGTTTTGGTGACTGGATGCGATTCAGGTAAGATTCGCAGTTGTGTTTATTTACTCGTGCACTTTTCGGATTTGGTTTTTCAAAGAGAAATTGTTGTATGTATTTTTAGGATTCGGTCGAAACTTCGTCATGAAATGTTTGAGCGAAGGAATGCCTGTTTACGCCGCGTGCCTTACGGAAAAGGTGATTTTAGTCTAGATTTCTAAGCTAACAAACCAATTTAAGGGAAAACAAGAACTGGCTGATAGAGCAAGACTTCATCCAGGCCGCCTGCACGCATTCGTGATGGACGTGACAAACGAAGAAAGTGTGAGGAGTGGTCGGAAATTCGTCGAGGAAACGTGCGCCGCGTACAAAGGTGGAACCTATGCTCTCTGGTATTCTTATCAGCATCTTTAGGGCTCCACGGTGTAGTCAACAACGCCGGCGTCGCGAGTAACACCGCGCTCGACGATTGGCTCACTCTGGAAGATTACCGGAAGGTGGTCGAAGTGAACACGTTTGGGGTCATTCTCGTTACCCAAACCTTTAAAGATTTGATCAAAAGAACAAGGTATGTTTTCTTGCTTTGTGGATACATTTCTGGTGTTTAGGGGACGGATCGTGACCACCGCGAGCATCTGCGGCCGGGTTGGTCTCCCAGGCTTCGGTCCATACACCGTATCGAAGCATGCCGTCGAGGGATACTGCGATGTGATCAGGTAAGCGGCGCTTTTGCACCCAGTCATAAACTCTGAATCCTAGGTCCGAACTCGCGCACTTTGGAGTAAAAGTGTCCATCATCGAGCCGGGATTCTTCCGAACGCCGATGACTGATGCCAAGCGAGTGACCGATCAGTTCCAGACTCTTTGGGACAAGACCTCCGAGAAAACACGCGAAGAATATGGCGAAAAGTTTTTCAAATGCTGTAAGTTTCGAATTGCGTTTTTAATACATATTCAGTTTCAGATCAAGAAAAAGCCGGCCAAATGATGGACCAGTTCTCCTCGAAGCACCCCGAATGGGTCGTCGAAGCCTACTTCCACGCCATCACAGCAGTTCACCCCCGCGGAAGATACCAAATCGGCTGGGACGCTAATTTATTGTAGGTTCAGTTTTGCGTGCTTTGTAGTTTTTCAAACAATTTAGATTCATTCCGCTCTCGTTCTTGCCGGCCGGAATCCAGACGGCGGTTATGTGTGTAGTTCAGCGCTTTGGGGGATTTCCGCTCCCGGCGGCGGTCGAGAAGGATATGATTTAAGATGATTCCGAATCGTTCTGTGAACGATTTTCTTGAGATGAGGAATATATGTACTGTATCTCTCTATGCAGCTCTCCTCCTAGATCATCGGATCTGCACTTTTTGAACTTTAAAACTTAATATCCTAGAAATTAGTGTAACGTTTTGTTTCGCTGGATCGCTCATTTATTACTTATAGTGCAAACGGGGGTCGTTTGCTATTTCCTGACCTTCATCAACTAAGCAGGCTTGAGAAAAGCTTCAGAATTGCATTCTGAAGATGCGCTGATTTCTAACAATTCACCTACGAACACCTGAGATATTCCTCTGAACCTCATTTCCGTGAATGCCAGAAATCGAAAATGAATGGTTCGGTCAAACAATTGCAACTTCTTGTGACGTCCACTATCCTGGGAGCTCCTCCATCGTTCAGCTCTCTGTTGCACTTTCGCAGTTTGTTTGCTCCTGTGACAATGTGTACCCACCGAATTTCAGATTTCCGCACAGCTGCTGGCGTGTGGACTCAAAGTTCAGGAGCATCCGTGGACTTGAGCGCATTACACCTTGTGTGCTTTGACCTTAGCGGGGAAAAAGTGCGTTTTCGGCGAAATGAGGGCACTTTCTGACCTTTTCACGAATCGGATAAACTTTTTCATCGCTTTGAGTGGGACGTTTCTCAAAATTACCTCCCCTAAAATCACATTTGCACTTATGACTCAAATGTCACCCTAAACTTTTTTCGGTAAACTGAGCGAGTGCAAAGATCGCTCCTAAGACCGAATTGGTTTGGAACCTCACTTGAAGAGTAGAATTCGAAGCACGAAAGCATGAAACTGCGGAAACGTGGACATACAGGAAACGTCATCGCATCGTTCGACAGCTGAATTCTCATGATGACGAGGACCATTCGGAGTACGACAAGATTTCAGGTTTCGAGGGAGCAGTACGTTGGACACGGGCGATTGCTGCAGGCCCGAAAGCACAAAAACGAACATTTCCACTGTGCTTGGTTTAAAGAAAAGATAAAATCCTGCTATCAAAATAATGACACGACACAAATGTTTCAGCCATAGTTGGGCACAAAGAAACCAGAAGTCCTGTTCCGTTCGCGGAATGCGGCATTTACCCAAAAATCAGCTGCCAAACGCGAATCCAGCGCGGATATTTATCGCCAGATGCTTTTCTTTCCGACGGTTTCGTGTGTATTTGCGCTTTTTGCGCGAGAGGCTTATCTCCATAGGGTGACAGCAATACTCCATGGCGGAGTGCCCGGAAGCTCAGTGTCCAGAGGAAGACGACGATAGTCCACTTATCATACGTAAGTAGAGGATTCATGTGTTTGAACTCCGTACAGGTCGTACGTATCCTTGTCGCGCTAAATTATGGCTAGTTCAGCAAACTTCTTTTCGACGGACGCTCCGACCAATATTGTCCTTAACCTAATCAACCTGAACCTCTCCATCGTCGTAATCTTCATTTCCCTCCGCGTCGAGAAAACCGATCTATGTCGGCTGTACACTCTCTGGCTCTATTCCGCCTACGTCCCGAACAGTCTCCTCCAATCCCTCATCGCCTATCTACAGCTTCGAGGAATCGTGGATTCGTCCGGAGTTTTCGATTCCAGCAGGTCAGCAGAGTTCTTCTCTGCACGTGCAACACCTAACTTTAGCCCAAATCTGCTGTTGATGTTCGGAAAGTTCACGGACGGAGTCGGAAGCCAAGTTTACCGAGTTCTCTCCTTTCTCATGGTATTTCTCACCTATGTTTCTTACAAATTCCCGTTTTTGTACCAGAAGTACTGTACACCAAGGTGAGGATGAAGAAGCTTCACATCCACCAGCAAACCGGTGACCTTTTTAGAACGAAATTCCTGGTGTTCCTGATCGGATACATCAGCATCATTATCAGCACGGTTCTCGGTAACGCAGTGTCAATGTACCAAATCGAGTCAGGCACCTGGGTTCACGTCCTCTCAGGAATCGTCTATTACAGCATTCAATTCTTCATTCTGACGATAATTTTGTTAATGTTTATATTCTACTTTATGGTAAGTTCTACAAGTTGAATGTGCGTTGGGAACATCCACGTTTAGTCTATGTACGCCATTCTGATCTACGCACAGAAGAAGACGAGAATGGGCCAATCGAACGTAATTCAGCGGCGCCAAATAGCCGCCGTCCTGGTGTACTGTACGGCGCCGAATCTCATTTCCATTCCGATCTTCTTCGCTAATATTTGTCTTGTGTACATGTCAACTTTTGAAGTCAAAAGCGACGATCCGATAATCAAAATTGTCGCCAAGAACAACATGGTCGTGTATTACTGTAACTTAGTAAGTAGCCGCAGGTGCTTAAGAATCAATCGATCGTCTTCCAGATCCGCCTTCCTGTCATCACAATTTCGACGTTTGTTGCTTTTGCTCCTTATAGAAGATTCGTGAAGAAACCGCCGAACTACGCGGCAACGGTGTTCTCGATGGCTCACGGGGTCTCCGGCGTTTCCACGGTTTCCAACCTCAAGGCGGCTCCGTCCCGTTAAGGCAGAGAAAGGAGCATATAATAGAAACTACCGAGGCCAGTCGTGGACCATCAAAGGCCACTATCCATCCGATCCAGGATTCCCGGTTCTGACTTGATTAGAAGAAGAATCCGCGACGATCGGTGACTTCTTCTTGAATATAAATGTCCAGTAATTTTCGAAGGCGATAAAAGTGCAAATCGTGATCAGAATGATGCGATACTAAAACGAAGTCGGTGAATAACGGCTTATGCCGTCTTGAAGAGTCACTCACCCGTTCGAAGTATTCCTCCACGCTTCGGTTAACGCTGAACGCAGTGCTCCAAAATGCGCTTTCGATTTTAAGTTGTGCCGCATACGTAAAGAAACAAGCCAGAGCTGAAACGGATTCAGTTAAAAGTTTCCGCTTCTCGATACTCACTGATGTTGGGCAAGTTGCAGATGTTCGGAGGTGTGCAGTACACCAGCACAGAAATCAGTTGGCGACGGTAGTTCTTCTCGCCACCCAGCTGGCATCCGACGATCGCTTTCAAAGCCTGAAATAACGCATAAAGGAATCTGGAGGTAGAAACGCACCAAGATATAGAACAGCAGCATAAGAACGAAGGGCGCGAAGACGGATATCTGGAGGAGGTAAAAGACGAGGAGTACGAAGATGTAACCCTTTGAGGATTCCGAGAATCGGACGATGTTGATTATAGCTCCCGCGATGCAAATGAAAGCGATGATAAGATATCCGGCGATGAAAGCGTAGTTCAGCCGCCTAAACAAACGATGGAATTCGCAGAGACAACAGAATAAACCCACCGTTTTATGAATATTTTCTGATAGAGAAAAGGCCACTTGTAGAGGAAATACTGCAGAAAGACCATGAGCAGGGCCAGGATCTTGTACTGCATTTGGGCGAAGTTCTTGATAAAAGAGTAGAGCAGGTCGAAGTGGTAGAATCTAAAGCATTAAATTTAACGCATCCACTCCTTTCACCGAAAACTCACTTGTCGTTTGTTTTGAGTCCGCAAAAAAGCAAAATTTCGTTGCTCAAATTGACGATTTCGTAAGGAGCGTAGGCGGAGAACAGGAAGATCGTATAAGTCCTCGCAATATCGCGCTTCTTCTGCTTGGTTGAAACGAAAAGCACAAAAATGATCAAAAGAAGTGTAATGCCGGAAACGAGGCACGACTGAAAGTTGGCTATCGTTGGAACTGGAGCCATATCTGTAATTATCGAACATGAGTACATACTAAATGGATTCCGAAAAGAGAGTGCTGCCGTTGGAAGCGGAAAGATTCCCACGGAGAATGCCGCAGAAGAATCATAATACATAAAAAAATTCAAATTTTCCCCACTTTCGTGAATACGGCCACAGGACAAAATTATGCTGCCGGGCGTAGCGGAGGACTGCAAACTGCTCTCGGAGTCATCGCTTGGTGCGAACGTGCGAATTTTCAAACCCAGCGTACTTCCCGGTAATACGTAAATTCCGTCGCTTGCCCATGGTGGATAAATACGCCAGAGGTGGTGGGAACAAGACTCCTTGAAACAAACACTCTTTATCCATTTCTCACGAAAGAGAATCTTGGTTCAGATTTAGTTCGAGAAGCTCTGGTTTCTTGAACCAAACCCGTTTAGCGATTGTGGTTTCAAAGCAAAGCGGATATACATACACAGTTTTCCATCCGAAGCCAGGTGCTTCGGTCAATGTTTTTGTTTCGCTTTGGATTCACGACCTCTTGAACTCGAAGGTATTAGGAAAACGAGTGGATTGGCGAATATGAGTGTAGCTTTGTGAGACGACGGAACCCATTCCGGAAGCGAGTTCGACCAGCTGATCTTGTAATCGGCCAAACGAATTCTGCGCCGATCTTCGGCTTGTTCATCTCCATTTTTCGTGGAATGTCCGCATTTTATTGATATATATCAACATTCAACGAATCCACGACCTCGGAACAGATATTTCCTGCCCACCTAAGAGTTCCTCGAGTCGATCACAACTGCAACGGTCTGCGACGCGGTCAAAGCGCCGACCTTCCGCGTCCTGGCGCATGGGAAAACCAGTCTTCGGTATTGTTCGAACGCGATGATTGTGCAGATGGTGATTACGATCAAGCGGTACTGAAAGAAGCTGCGTGAGGCGTTTTTTCTCGAACGTTTGCGGTTGAACCTGAACGAAACTATTCTCCAACACGTAAAAGAAGTCGTATGCCGCCAGCCAACTTCCGGGAAACGGGGTTTCGGTCTTTGCTGGTAGAAGTGCGAAATAAGAATTGAAGAATGCGAGGACTGAAAGTGGACATTAGAAGAAGGAAGGTGAAGGAACCTACAGAAGTTGGGAGAATTGAGGATGTTCGGAGGAGTGCAGTAAACAAGCACGGAGAGCAGCTGACGTCGTTGGTTGGCTTGGGAAATGCCTTGGAGGGCTTGCTGCTTGCGGTAGGCGAAAATCGACCACAACGCCTAAACAATCTATTTTAGATTCGAAGATAGCGGAAAACTCACCAGAACATAAAACATCACCATCGCGGCGAACGGCAGAATTATGCACAACTGCAGAACCAGAAGAACAGCGGTAATGACGTGATGCCCCAAGCTGTTAAACGCAGGTTCCACTTTTACCATCACTTGTCCCAAAATCGCCGTAAGCGCAATGAGACCCCAACCCACGAGGAATGCGCGAAACAAGCGTCTGAGATATAGCACAGTTCCAACACTTAAAAATCAGTTTTCTGGCGCACCTGGAACTGAAATATTTGGCGAACGCCAGGGGGCGCTTGTAAAGGAAGTAGTTCAGGAAGACCATGAAGACGGCCAAGAACTTGTATTGGGTCTGAGCAAATCCTCGGAGGAACTCGAACAGAAGCCTATAAATCCATATCCTAAAATTTTCCTTTTTATTGCATTCTCGGGAATCTTTGACCAACAGTGTTGGATAACGTTTAGCCAGAATCTCCATCGCTCCTGCAAACGCGAGAACTTGAGTGACGGTGTTGAAGAGTTCGAAAGGGAAATACCCAACAAACACGAAAAGCGTGTAGAGTCGGCAGGTGTCCCCAGCGGAGATTTTGGCGGAAAGTCGGATGATAGCCAAAATGAGCAAATTTGTGATGACGGAGACGACGAGTGAGTGGAGGTTTCCGACGACGATCTCCCGCTCACCGGCCATCGAAACAGTGATGTTGCTGGGTCGAATAGCTCGACGCAAGACGGGGATAAGAGGAATTTCGAGGTCCGCGTGCATTCTTCCACGAGATTCCGATTCGGAGAAACAGCCAAAAGAAAAACAGCGCCGGCAAAACGTGCCCGGCTGCATGGCGGTGAGAGCGTTGCAACTAATCTCTGTTCCCAAGACTACAATTTGCATTGTGACCAAATTGTTGTTCTAGAATTACTCTTTGATTGTTTTTAGCTCTGAAATTCTTATTCAAGTCTTTCCGAATCTGGCTTTTAAAGATTTTAATCGATGACCCCGAGAGGATGTCATCTGATGTCATAGCCTCTAAAGCTGTCATAACCTCTAACGCAAAATCATTAACATGTATGTTTTTAGATGTGTATTTTCTGCAAAAGGTTCTGCAAATTACTCCACTCCACGCATTTACTTCCTTCTCTACATTCTCTCACCAGTTTCTGTTCCGATTGGCCGCGGATCCGGAATTTCCATTTAGAGTTGATACCACCGTTGCTGGCTTCTGAGTCCTTCTCAAAACTATCCGAATCGCGTGCTTCCGATACTGCTCGAAGGCCAGGAGGGTGCAAACAGTGACCACGAGGATACGGTACTGCAATGTGAATTTACTGAAGCCCAAACTTCTTTTGATGACATACGCTGACGAAAAAACCTTCGATTCGTTCTAACATGGCGCGAATGGAAATCCAGAAATCCGAGTTACAGAATTCACCTGTGACTCCTTGATACGAGTAGAGAAGGGCGAGAACTGGAAATTGAAATGCAAAAAAAGTTTTGTGGTGCAAATGCTAATTCTCTGCTTTTTGGGGACTCGAAACCTGCGAAGTACAGTACATCCTTAGTGACCGGAGTTTGTGAAGAGGGCAGCGAATTGTCTTAGTACGCGCACACGCAAATCACTTTGCAAAATCCTTATTTTCTCGTCTCCCAGGTGTTTATGTGCACTCTAGGAACACAAACTTGTTTTTCCTTCAGTGCGCACACCACGAATCCCAGATTGTGTCCGACTTTGCCAGAGGTGGACAAAGCATTGTCGCCTGACGGAAAGTCCTTTAAGAGCACGTGTGCTTTCCGCCTGTTTTGACTTTGAAAGAAGAAAACTCACAGAAATTGGGGAAATTCATAATGTTTGGGGGAGTGCAGTAGACCAGGACCGAAATCAGCTGCCGACGTTGGTTCACTTCGGTTCGACCTTCGCGCGCCCGCTTTCTGCGATAAGCGCAGATAGAAATAATTGCCTGAAGAAGAACGTGGAAATAGGATTCATTGCAACGACGAATCTACCAGAACATAGAACAGCAGCATGAGCAGAAACGGGAAAACGACCATCGATTGCACCAACAGATAAAGTAGAAGAGCTGCCGCGTTTTTTAGGTTGACGATGGAGGCGACGCGGCCAAGAGCCGAAAGTCCCGCGACTATGATCCAGCCAGCGAGGAACACGTGGAACAAACGACTGAAAACGGCTATAAAAAGAAGAACTCGGAAAAGGAGTCACCGAGTGCTGAAGTGCTGCTGGAACTTGACGGGATTCCTGTACAAGTGGAAGTTGAGGAAGACCATGAAAACAGCCAGAATCTTGTATTGGATTTGGGCAAAACTGCGGATGAATTGGGTGATCAACTTGTACCAACTGTACCTAAATCCAGAAAAATTATCTGACAGCAGTTTTGAGCAGAGACCCACCAATACGGGAACTTCTGGTTCCAGCTTGTCAATACACCAGCAAAAGCCAGAGTCTCCCGAACAATTTGAGATACGCAGAATGGAAGATATCCGAGGAAGACGAACAGAGTATACAATCGACAAATATCGCTTTTTTGAATTTTGAAAGAGATGTTCAAGATGCAGAAAGTGAGAAGAAGAGTGAGGAGAGAAAAGACCAATTCTGGGATATTCCCATCAACGGCGACGCTGGACGGCATAGCGTTGCTGACCCAGAACTGAAGGAAACCGTGCGATTCAAAGCCTCAAAGCCGGATGCCTACAAAAACCGCCAACTCGTGAGAGTCCGCGAGGATTACGACCAAAAAATAATCTTTGGTGGATTTGGACGACGATGCTTCATAAGCAGTGTTTTTGGGGTATTTCCTGCTTGAAAATCAGCGTGAAATCTGGGGGATATGTGAATTGAATGAGATTGAAACCGTAGTATCAATATAGAGAGAAGAAAAAACGTAGAGAATTCAAGCACAAATTGACATCATCTGCTGACAGAAAACGACGAGCGAGTGGGGACAACGAGAACTGTGGTCGCGGGTTTCTGCTTCCTCCAGAACACCCAACCGACGACCATTTTCCGGTAATGCTCGAAGGCCAGAAAAGTGCAAATTGTGATGATAATCATCCGAAACTGAAAAGATTGTGATGGTACAGGAACGGGATTTTGATTAAAATTCGAACCTGGACACAATAACGCTCCACGCGGTCCACTTCGCCCTTCCAGATTGCCACGTTTTGATCTCCGTTTATCGCGTTTATCAGCATGAAAACCGATATCACTAAACTTGGACTTGACTGTTTTTGCTGCAGATTGTCACGTACCGAAATTGGGAGCATTCAAGACGTTCGGAGGGGCGCAGTATATCAACACGGAGATCAGCTGTTTCCGCTGATTTGCGTTCGAAACTCCGCGCGAGCGTTGTTTCTTGCCGTAGGTGCAAATGGAACTCACCGCCTGAACAAAGCGATCGAAGTGATGTTTGGAGTTTAGCGATACTACCAGGACAAAGAACACGTTCATTATGACATAAGGGACGATGAGGAAGGCTGTTATGACGTGACGAAGACCGTTGATCCAATCCATCCAATATACGAGACTCGCGCCATCGGAAAACTCGAGTTCACTCTGTAGGCGGCTAATCAAAACTCCGATAATGCGATTGATCATACAGAAGAAGGCGACCACGAACCAACCAACGACGAACGATATCGTTAGATTCCTAAAAGAAGCCTTTATGTGGAAGTGCCGGATAGTTTACAATCCTTACCGGATCTGGAAATACTGGTGAAACTTGAGCGGGCGCTTGTAAAGATAAAAGTTGAGGAAGACCATGAAGAGCGCGAGAATTTTGTACTCGCTTTGAGCGAAATCGCGGAAAAAATGGTAGATCGATTGGAAAGTGGTGAGCCTAGATGAATAGGATAGAGTGAACTGGGTTTATCCGTGTTTACATTAAAATCTACAAGAAAAAAAGAGTGAAAAAACAACATCTCAAGAATTTCATGTCGGTCATTGACGGCGCCTTGGCCGCCATCTTCTTGCAGCGATTTTCGTCTACCATCTTTGCAATGATCTCCTCCCAACTCAAGTGCGAATTTTCAAGTTCAGCCTGGGTGTCCCAGTCTAACGTGGCCACCACGCACGCATAACTGTTTGAGATTCTGGGATGGAAGAGAGTATACACGCGAAAGAACGACTCTGCCTCGAATTCGTAGCTTTGAAGAAAGGTTCTTGCGTTGTTTCCAAGTTTCAAGTTCTCGATTTCCTTTAGGAACTTGTTCCCATTCTCGGTGGTTCCAAATTGCACGTTCTCCGTCCGCTTGAATTTGAAATCTTCCAAAATGAGCTTGCCAGCATCCCTCGCGCT
Source organism: Steinernema scapterisci (assembly GCA_000757745.1). NCBI lineage: Eukaryota > Metazoa > Nematoda > Chromadorea > Rhabditida > Steinernematidae > Steinernema > Steinernema scapterisci. The sequence goes on from KN167614.1 coordinate 256,878, forward strand.
TCCTGAACTAAAGACCATTTTCCCTTCCAAACGAGCGTCGTTCTGAACCCATTTCGCCAACAAGTGATGCTCCACTTCCACATCGTCGTCTTCGCAATCGTTCATAACAGTCAATTTCATCTGGGGAGATTTCAGAAACGCTGCCCCCACCAGATCCAAAAACTCCTCGTTCCATTCCGCGTCATCTTCTTTTTCAAGTTCAATACTTTTTAGGTTTTCCGCGTTGGCTGCAAGCACTTTTGCAGCAGATTCGATAAACACGGACTCGTCGCTCAACTGTCCCACGTCAAAATGGATCATATGCACCGGTATCTCGTAACTCAAAAACCGTTTGATCTTATCCAGGAAACATCCTGATTCCTCTGCGACCTCTTGCTTCAATTCCAGTTGAACGACGGGAACACTTCTGCAGAGTTTCACGAAACGAGCTTCATTCTTAATCGCATCGAACTTGGTCAGTCCCTTCGCTTGTGGATTCTTCTCGCCATCTTCATCTTCAGAATCCGATTCACCGTCCGCGGGTAGCTCGAAACACAGAATGATACCATCCAGGTACTCGTTGCTTGCAGCCGCTTGTTCGAATTCCGATTTTTTGACCACGAAGTGGTTCTCCAGAATCGAGATTTCCAGCCAGTTGCTCTTCTCCTCGAACAGCTTGGAAACTTTAGAAAAAGATGTTTTCGCTGAAAGGCGTTCAAGATTCTGGCGTTCGTCGGGGAGAAGATGGTGGACGACGGAGACGACGAAGACGCGTGGGATAAGGTCCATGATAAGAAGTCACTGCGTTCCTCTATACTCAGTGCGCCAGGAATGGGAATCTTTATAGAGAAAAACAAATGCTAAATCCGCGAATTTTGCATCGCAGTTACAGTTTCAGAGCAACAGCGTCGTATATTGACCAATCTCAAAAGACGAAGAAACTCGACTTACATAGAGCAGCTTCTGAGAAAAGTCACATCGGCCAGTCCAGAGAAACGAAAAATTTGCGTAAGTAGCCGCAGGGATTCGTACGGCAAATAGCCGATGTAGAGGAACTTGGTGTAGAGGACGCAGATGTCGTCGGAGGAAGCACGGAAGGAGGCGAACAGAATGAGCAGAATAAGAACCAAGGTGACAGAAGAAACAGCGAGAATTTCGACTTTTGGTTGAAGTTCGTCGAAGACATCGCCGCAGCCTTCCATCATCTGCGACGTGTTCATTCTGAGAACTGCGAGGGGCGTGTGGGTGTCAGCTGGTAAGAGAATCTCTGATTTCATCGTGAGAACGTGGAAACAAAGCATTCACTCGCAAAGAACCACAACTCATTGGCCGCCTAAAAAAGAAGCAGTCTTCGGAATCCTGCGGAAACGCTATTTTCTGCGGCTGGAGTTTGTGGAAATGGAAGGAACGACGCCGACTCCCAGCTTTTTCTTTGCAACCAGGAAGGGAAACACGCGGCTACGGTATTGGTCGAAGGCGAGCAGAGTACAGAGCGTGATGACGATCATCCGGTACTGAAAGAAAGGGAGAAAAATGAGTGAGGCGATAGGATACCTTAACGATGTGCATTTCGACGAAGTAGAGGACCAGTTTGAGATTAAATGCGGTTTCGTTTTCTGTGTCGAAAACCAGCGCGCAAGCGCGCTGGCATGTTAAGCGGTGGCCTTCGGCCACCAATGAGACTTTATGTGGGAGTACTAAAGTTTGGTAGTTGAGTTTGGATTGTTTGGAGGTTGGAATATTGGGTGACAATGGTTGGAAAGAAAGCTAACGCTTTGAACTGACTCTAGACCGCCAAAAGGGTGTCGAAAATGAAGAAGCGGCGAAGGGCGTAGTGGGAATAGAAATGAACCCTGTAACGAATTGCCTATTAAATGCGTGATATTTGTCGAAACGCGCGTTTTCTGTGTCGAAAATCATGTAGAAGTCCAGAATCACGGAAACTGGAATTGCAGTTAATTCTAGTGGTAGCCTCTTGTTTCTTGTTCGCTTACCAAAATTGGGAGCGTTCAAAATATTCGGAGGCGTGCAGTAGATCAAAACCGAAAGAAGCTGACGACGGATCATTTTATTGTTCAGATCAAAAGTCATGTGAGAGCAGATCGACTTTAGAGCCTGTACATAAGGATAATCTACAAGGTTAAGGAGCTATAACTTGCCAGAAAGTAGAATAAGAGCATCAGCAGAAAAGGGACGACGACGAACAAGCGCAGAAGCCATCCTTTGAGGAGCACAATGTAATATAGAACACAACCGTAATCGAAGACCAAGAAATTTGTTGAATGGTGGATAAGCATCACAATGAAGATGGACAACCAAACAAGTGAGAAAATCTTGAAGAGAAAATCTTTGTGTGCTTTGCAGCATTTGCTTTGCAGCAACTCCGGTTCGTATTCAAGAGCAAAGTCTTCGGCGTCCTCCACGTCACTCGAGTTATTCCAGTCCATGCGTCCCAGTTTCTGCCTTCTCAGCGGTCGCCTTTTTTCCATGGATCAGGCTCTTATCGCTTAGAGCATGGGAAAATCTTGTGGGAACGTAAATCGACATAGCGAATTACCCTTTACCTAGGTTTTCGTAGGTTTTCTCCTTTATTTTCGAATTAAAAATTGAAAATGGTTCAAGTGCATTGGGCATTTCACTCATCGCCGCCAATCCATGAAGGGTGTAATGCAACACAGACCCAGTTCAGGATCGTACACGCTCGGCTGGTTAAACCCATTATTACAACGCGCATAACCCGCAAAAATTGCTACGAATCCAAGAACCACATACAAGCAATAAGCAAAAAAACAAGAATTGAGATTTATTTACCGGGTAGCATAACACAAACTCATAAATGTACAAAAGACGCCGAGGACGTTCTATTCTTCCATGGAAATGTCGGAGCCGTTTTGGTGCTCGACCATCTCGACCAGATTATCTTCCTTGGCCACGCCATTCAAGTTTTTGGCCGCGAAGAGCGCATTCTTCAGGGCATGGCACATCAACCCGTGCATGATCTCATGTCCCACCTTCGATCCATCCTTCACGCACTTGGAAAGCTTGTCGCTGGTAAGGTTCTTTTTGTTAACCTAGAATCGTAACGCTTGAGGGAATCCGCGCAAACATCGAGAACTAACCTGGTTCAGTTTCTGGCTGAGATCGACAATCTGGGAGCTCATGTAGGCAGAATTGGAGAGAAGCGCGTTTGAGGCGAGGGTGTTGACCCAGTACGTGTTCCACAGCGCTTCGAGCATCTTCGTGTCGAGGGAAGACTTGAAATAGCTCACCTCCAGCGAGTAGTACTGCTTGCAGTGGACGCCAAAATCTTCGATTTTGTTGAGCGGAACGGACTGGTACTCGGAAGGCGCTTCGTCCGATGGCTGGAATCCCCGCGGATAAGTGCGGAAGGCTCCAATGTCGACCTTCCCTGCAGAGATCGTGCGGACTGGATCTATCTGAATGAGTGGAAATAAATACCGAAAAAACTGCCGCTCGACTTACCACAACGGCCACGAAAGGTTCCTGGAATTGCTGGTTGAGCGACTGGGTGCTCACGTCGATGCCACTGAGCCAGCATCCGTATCCGGGGTGACTGTGGTACCACCCGATCACGAGATCCTCGCGCCCGACTTCTTGGCAGGCTTCAGTGAAGGTCGTCATGTATTCGTACGCTTGAGCCTGGGCGTTGACGCGGGTTTCGGTTCCTTCAACTGGCAGGGCGAAGCTGTCCATGACGATCATAGAACGGTCTTCAATTTTTCCTTGCATGAGGCCCATGATCTCCAGGTTTCCGCCGCTCCGTGCATGAATGACCATTTTGAGAAGGGCCAGAGCTGAGATCTTCACATCCTGCACAATAAATATATGAGTCAAGCCTAATTTGCATTCATATTTTTAGTAACCGCTCAAAATATTTGCCCACCAAAAATTCCAAAGTGAAAAAACTGACCTTGAAGTAGTGGGGATCCCGCGTCCAGGGCCTTGTGTTTCTGATGATGCGTTGGTCGTCCGCGTTGTAGCGGTAGATCTGGTCGACCGACTTGATGTCGTTCACCAGCTCCCAGTTCTGCTGGGCCACGTTGGCTTCGGTTTCCGCGGCAGCTGCAGCGGCGGCCGCAGCGACGGAAGCGGCGATCTCAGACGTCGATGACGATGGAACTTCTTCGGCCATGTTGCTCTGCAAGGTGCGCGTGATAATCAAGGAAATGTTGATGAATGTGAAGAACGCCGCGCATAAATATCCCGAAGTGGACCCACAAGCGATGCAACGAGAAATGCCATAATTCCCGAAATCGAGCGCCCCAAACGATGCCAAAATCGCCGATTTCGAAAACCGCTGCAGAGAGTTGTTGTCAGCCTCCACTTGAAAACCTCATACGTTCGTACGTCAGGGGACCACAACGCCTCGATGTATATACAGGGTCCGGCATAAGTTCTGTGAAACCGAAAATCGCTCGTAACTTTTTACAGAACGCATCAATTCTTATGAGCAGTAGATCATTTGAAAGCGCGTTGAATTCTGACTCTAACTACGTAAAACGAGCGTGCTGTCTGGAAAAAAAGTTGAAAAAAATCTGCCGTAATGGAAAAAAACTTTAGGTCAAAATCGCATGGTCATTTTTGGCTTTTTCGAGGCTCGTGCAACGCGTTCGGCATAAGGAAATAGAAAAATTCAGTTACAGATTTGAATTCTCCGTAAAATTCTGGTCTAAAATGCACTCTAACCAATTTTGAGACCCTCCAAAAAGTGTGGCGTTCAGGACCCCGAAAAACGGGAAAATCGGCAAATTTCAAACCTGACTTGGCAAGAATTTTCGAAATCGCTGAAAAA
>KN167614.1:261679-278767 GCA_000757745.1 Steinernema scapterisci
TTAACCAATTTTGAGACCCTCCAAAAAGTGTGGCGTTCGGGACCCCGAAAAACGGGAAATCGGCAAATTTCAAACCTGACTTGGCAAGAATTTTCGAAATCGCTGAAAAATAGGCATTTCGAATCAGATTTTTCTGATTTTTTGCCCAACTATAGATGATGAAGTCTACTTATGTTTTAAAAGCGAAATCAATCAAAACAACAAATTTTATGAATTTTACGAGGTGATTATTGCCAAAAATGACCATGCGATTTTGACCTTAAGTTTTTTTTCATCATGACAGATTTTTTTCAACTTTTTTCCCAGACAGCACGCTTGTTTTACGTAGTTAGAGTCAGAATTCAACGCGCTTTCAAATGAGCTACTGCTCATAGGAATTGATGCGTTCTGTAAAAAGTTACGAGCGATTTTAGGGTTTCACAGAACTTATGCCGGACCCTGTATATAGCTGTATAGTATAGCGGCTTCGAAAGTTTCTTTGACCTCGGATTTGTTTCCACTTTGACCGACGAATCACAAAAGATGTAGAATACGTATTATACATTATATTATAATATATGAAGATATAATGAAGGCTAATTGTGCAAACACATTCATATTTCCAAAAAAAAACAAAGCTTATGATCTTGCAGAGTTGGGCGTGAAATTGTCCTGATGGGCCGCATAAATCTGCACGGGCGGCGTACTGTACAAGCCGAAGAGCTTCAACGTCGACCTTCTATATTCGCTGAAGGCCAGAATCGTGGTGGCGGCCAAAACAACAACTCGGAACTAAACTCACAGTTGATGCGTTAAACCTTATATCTTGCATGAAACCTGGATCAGTGTCTCATCTATCTTGCTGATAACGTCGCAGAATCCGAGCATACTACCAAAGCCTTCGTCAGTGCTGAAGGACATAAACACGAAACAGAAGCTTCGGGCTAAAATAATCGAATTACTCCAGCGTATCGAGAAGAATCCCTCACGAAAAGACGACGTCAAATTCACGAGATTCGGGGGAACGCAGTAAATGAGGACGGAGATGAGCTTCCGGCGATGCATCGTTTTGTGGCTCACAATCCTAGAAGAGCTTTCGGGTTTGTGGCGCAGAACGGTCAAGAGGCTCTGAAAGACGAAAAGGTCATGTTTCGGAGAACCAGAAAAGCTCGTACCCATCCGAAAACGAACAGCATTATGGTGTAAGTGATCAGCCTGAGCGGCATTACTTCCCAGTACACGAACATGGTGATGGTGTACAACGGCTCTTCCTTTTCAGGCACAAAGTTTACGAAAGCGCCGAATAGGGACTGAATGGCCACAATTGAATGTCCGATGGTTAGCCAAAAGAACGTTTTTCTGTAAATTGCTTGGTACAAGAACGGTTTCTTGTAAAGAATTAGCAATAGAGAGACCAGAAAGATGCCGAGGATACGGTACTCCAGGTCCACAAACCAGCGAAAGTAGTGATACAGTCCAGTGTACCAAGTTAGTCTAAAATATTCAGTTAGATCGCGCTAAGGTACTGCGCTCACCTTGTGTACATGTCGTGTTCAGTGGTCCGGATTAGGTCGGTCATAGGCTGGACAAAGGCTGTATAAAGTTGACGGTAAAGATGGAGAAGTTCGAATGGAATGAAGGAGACGAAGAGGTGGAGAGTGTAGATGCCACATATATCGCGTTTCTCGTTGCGGAACGAGAGGAAGATTATGAAGAAGATGAGCGAGATGTTGACGAAGCTGATTGTGGCCGAAAAGAGATCCGTTCTGCCAAACAGGGAAGAACCTGGAAATGGTGCAGATTAGGCCCGCGCTGGTTATCTTGACTCACTCAGAATTTCCTCGTCGATCGTGTATTTTGTTGTCGAAGTCTCCATTGAACGTAGCTTTGAGGGTATAAAACAACACAAGTCTTTTCTCCTAAGTCACTAGCGATTACGTCGAGAAAGGACAAAACTATTCGTCATAATTTATCGCATAGTAGGTATCGGATGATTCGAAGCGACCCGACTTTTTTGCTTCAAGCCAGCCAACTCAAAAACACTCAAACACGGAATGCTGTATTCAAAATAGGTTTTTTCCATTCCTAACTTTACGAAAGTAGATTTTGAAGAACAATATGATCAGACGAAAGAGTTGTTTTCGTCCACAATTGCCGTTCATTAAATTTCCAAAAACACGCATTTGAAAGCAGGAACAAAAACAGTAATCTGAACAGATTCCAGACCTAACAAACTCAGAAGGTTGATTGTTGAAGATAAGCCAGTTTTATTACAAAGTGACGAAGAAAGCACGGATGCGAACATTTACGTCTTATGAATTTTCATTACAGCTGACTTCGGATTCCATAGTTTTTGCATAGTTGTTCGACGAATTCTTAGAGTATGTAAAACACATAAATTATTAATTTTTCGAACTTTTTCATCTCCTATTTTATTTTCCACGATAATATTGTGAAGACGAAAAAATCTCCTAACCGCTTTCTTTGAGTGCTTCTGTGATTTGTTGCTTTTGCAAAGCATTAACAGCCAAGTCAAACTGTTGGTATTCTTTCTGCCATTTAAGAAAATACTTTCGCTTGAATTGATCAATCCCTTTCATTGCAGGCGACTGATTGCTAAGCGGTAAATCGTTTCTATATCTTGCCGCCTCTATTCGAAACATACCAAGGTATCGAATAGATCGTTTTCTGGTAGCAAAGCGTTCAAGTTGAATTCAAAGCCGCCATGGAATACACATGTACATATGCTAATGATGAGAGAGAGAGAGATCACTTAATATGCTGACGATAAGATCTCCCGACTCCGCGGCGCGAACTCAGATCGAACGTCGGAATCGCTCTCTGATCGTCGCGCTCGAGTCTACTCCGTTTGGTTCGTCTCCGCCGATCGATTTTTCGCCTTCGACGCCAATCAAAACCGAAATGGCAAAGAAAGACGTTGTTGTCTTTGGGAGCATCGTCCACGATCTCGTCAGGTTTGTCAGTACGAATGATCTTGATGTGATTTTCGGATTTCAGCTATACCGACCGCTTTCCGCGTCCTGGGGAGTCTGTCCGCGGGAACTTCTTCCAGTCCGGATCGGGTGGCAAGGGGGCGAATCAGTGCGTCGCCGCCGCTCGATTGGGCAGCTCAGTCGGGATCATCGCCAGGGTGAGTTCGTTTTGAGGAACGACGAATCCTGAAATTCGGTTTCAAAACTTGATCTTTGGAAGCGCTGGTCAGATGGTTGACACCAAGCACTACCGATCGCTCGCCATGCACCAGCCGAAAATGATCAGTTCCAGACATCTCCGGGCGGAAAATGGTTGTACTGTCTGGCCAGGGTGCGAAACGACCGTCTAGTTCGAGGGGTGTCTAAAATGCGTCTGTGTCTGAAAGTGATGCACTTATCAAAATCCGGTCAGTCCTCGCGAAAATTCAGGCACGAGCGGATCGGTCCCCAAACTGAATCATCCGTCGTCTTTTCCCGATCTTGACGACTCTAACGAACCGGAGACTTTTATCGGTTTTTATTAATTGCGATTTTTCAGGTTGGAAATGATATCTTCGGTCCCATAAACATTGAAAATCTGAAAAACGCCGGCGTCGACACGCGAAACATCGAAGTTAGCGACACATCGTCCACGGGAACCGCCACGATCACTGTTTCGGCTGAAGGTAACAATCATCCGTTCCAAATAGTTTCGTGAAACCGTATTTTTAGGCGAAAACTCAATTGTCGTAACGCTCGGATCGAACTTGGAGTTAAACTCGTCGCGTGTGGACCAGCTGGAATCGTTCATCGCCGATTACAAGCTGATTCTTTGCCAGAATGAAATCGACCAAGACGCCAACTTGCGTGCTCTGCAGGTGGCGAAAAAACATGGAGGTGCTAATATTCATGCCTGGCTCTTCTTCTTAATTGTGCTCTTTTCAGTGACGACCTTCTACAATCCGGCCCCTGGACTCGCGAACATTGACAAATCAATCCTTAAATTCACGGATATTCTTTGCACTAATGAAAATGAGGTGAAATCGAAATTAGTTGTTGTATCCAAACATCACTAAATATTCAGACCGAATTCATGGCTGGCAAAACCTTGGCGACACCGGAAGAATTTGAGGCTGCTGCACTCGAGCTGCTGGAGGCAGGTCCGAGGATCGTGATCGTCACTATGGGAGCCAAAGGGGCGCTGGTCGCTCACAAAGAAAATGGACACAAGGAACTGAAAAACATCCGTACACCAAAGGTTAAGGCAGTCGACACGACGGTGAGTGAATATTTATCTTGCTCAATCACTTCTTCTTGAGCGAATCGCTCGTTTCGGAACCCACGCGCTCAGCACTGCGTGCGCCGTCCGAGTTCTCCGAAGACGAGGTCGATCCGTCTGACAAAAGCGAGCTGTCTTTTTCCCATGTGTTGTGGAGTTCAACGAGAGAGTCGATCGCGGCTTCGACGGGTTCCACGTAGTTGTAGTAGACGAAGTCCGTACCGTGGGTGTACGGGGCCAGCAAGTATGCCACGAAGAGGCACTTAACCAGCCAGTAAGCGCCGTATGGAGACAGGTAGAAGTCGATAAAGGTATCGGCGACTGCAAACGTAGAGTACACACACCAGTACTTCAGCCACTCGGCATGTCGATTGTGTTTGCGGGATTTGCTTTTGAGAGCGCGATGTGAAGCGTGGAGAGGGTAGATGAATCCCTGAAATCACAGAATGAATGAACGCGATAGGAATTTAACATACGACGAAGTTGCACGCAACGCGGCTCAAGTTGCAGATAACGATGTACGCGAGCACCATGACGCAGGATCCGTAGAACAGCCTTTTGCGATCTAGCAGAGTCACGGATTCCGCCGACTGCCAGCTAAAATAGGCCTTAACCGCTAAATTGTGAGATCACGGGTGCAACTGACAAGGAATCCAAGCGGACGTTGTCCTGATCGTGCAAGAAATTAGTGATGATTTTGTCGAGATTTTGCGGAGTTGCGTCGGACCAACGGCTGATGATTCGTCCTTCACCTGAATCCACAAAATTAAATAGTTATAGCTCATAAAGTAGCATTTACCTTCCATTTCAAAGCGGCTCGATGGAACCATATATTCCGGCTCGACGAGGACTTCCCGAAAGCTGTTAATGACATTCGAATGCTAAAACGAGGGGAAACCATGAAAAGTATATGAGCTTGACTTACTTCTTCTGGTAAAATTATTGCGGGCAGCTTGCTGGCCAGTTGAATCGCGGCGTTCCCTTTGTTGCCGACGGCTTTCGCGTTGGCGAAGAGTACTTTGAGCTGCTGAAACGTGCACGTTTAGTTAGAAAAATCGAGTGTTTCCTGTTCTCACCTTGAAATTCGATTTGTAGCCAGTGAGCGCCGCAGCCTTCTCTTCGAGCGCCGCGGCGTTGGCGCTCTCACGGCGCTCCTTTTCAGAATCCGTGGATGCCATCCGCAATAACGACCGACCGCTCCTCACGCTTGGTCTCTTTCGACTGACCTCTCTGTCTGTTTCAGGGCGCCGGCGATTGTTTCTGTGGGAGTCTCGCCCACTTCCTCACCAACGACAGTCTAGACTTGAGTCTCGAAGAGAAAGTTCGTCGGGCGGCAGAAATCGCCTCCGTCTCCGTGCAGTTCAAGGGTACCCAGTCCTCATATCAACCGAAGGAGAAGCTGGACCCGAAGTTGTTTGCATGATCCGTTGTTCTCCCCGTTGATTGTGCCGAAAATTATAATTTATATTCGCGTGTGATGCCAGTTGCTCCGTTCGGACTTTCTGGGTGTTTTTCGGATTAAACTGGTTGTTGTTTATAAACAGTCTTTGCTCAACGATTGTTCAAAATCGAGAAATATTTCGAAAAGAGTTTATGAACCCGTATGAAAATAAATCTCGACAATTCGCTACAAAACGAAGTGAATGAATTATGAGCCGCTGTCATGAGAACACGCCGAAAAGATGCGCAAGAGAGATGCCGAGAATGAGGGGAACTACGGTAGCTAGCGTGGGAGGCGACGAACTTAGGACCGACGTTCGCATCATGTACACATTTTGGTGCGGCGGAGAGGCGAGTTCATCGGCATAATCCAAGAGAGGATCCTGGGGGAGAAAATACCGAAAATGGCGTAATTCATCAAAATTTCGCTCGTTGAAGATGTCGGTGCTGTACTCGGAAAACGGATCCGAGTTGGCGATGTTGTTGCACCGATCCTTGTTGGAGCAAACGCACGTGAGGTGATCCTTAAGCACTTCACAGAGTTGCGTTTCTCGGCCGCGCTTTTTCCCAACTGGCTTCTCCTCGGCCGTCTTCCTGTTGATACTGTCGTACTCTTCGGACGTCAGATTTGCACAGCCGGTCGTGTACAGGAAGTAATTCGACTTTTTGTGTTGCCCTGGAACGGAGATTAAGGAAATTCATGACTAAGGAAGGACTCACTCATGTAGCATGCGTTTCCTTGGCAGGTCATCGGCTTGGGAACAGAACAGCCGGAGATCGCAAAGCCTTTGTAGTCGTCGTAGTCGAGGCAGAAGATGCAACTGAAATGCAGGAATCGAAGTAAGAATCTGATATTAATCGGAGTGTAGGTGACGCCAAAGCCGTCATTCTTGGTTACATGTGACCTTGGGTGTGGGACAATTCAAAAATGCCGCGCCTTGTGCTCTCACTGTCAACTTCCAAAAAGATTAGAGGTTGATGAGCCCATGGAGTTCATTCTAATCATTCTCCGTTAAATTCATTTCCTAGTTTTCATTGAAAACAAGGAACAACTTACTCCATCATCCGATCGACCTTCCAATCCCGCAGTTCAGCCGAGTGTCCGGACGGTTCGATTATTGCAGATGCGAAGGAGAAAGTGAGAAGAGGGAGAAGAACGTGCAGGGACATCGGAATCGAGGGTTGACATTCTTAGAGAAATCCGCACATTTTTATATCTGGGAAGAGTAATATGGTGAAGAATTACGTAATCAGGGCGACGTTCGCGGACAGATCTCGAAAAGTGTTTACTGAAGGTCTCAGATACGCTTTTGTACACCACGCGGATTCGAATCTCCGAATCAGAGAATTCCTACGGAACAACTTCGGCGGCTTCTCAAGTTCGTCAAACTGCTCTTGTGTATCACTTTTGTTGTGACGGCAAGCCGGCGACTAATCCGTTGCGCTCTTGAAAGGAATATCAGATGAGGGAAACGACGGCGACGTCAACGAAAACAGTCGGACCACGCTCGAGGATTCGGTCCATTCCCACGAACACCGCCAGGACAGGAACACGATTCCCTCGTGTTTGAGGCCAAAACCAATTAGTAGCTCGGCGAAAAGCGACACAAGAATGATTCATTCGGCGTTTGTTTGCAATATTCATTTCGAGTGAAAACACGAATACAATTTCTGGGAGATCGGAAAAGGTAGTCGGGAGGAAGTGCCGCAGCTTGAAAATTAGTAAAACTTCTTTAAAGGAAAAATCAACGAGTTCTCAGCAAGTCAGATTTGATTTTGGCACTTGATGCGCAACGAGCCTAAACGAAGTGAAACATCCAGCGCATTTAGGAAGCTGCGCAAACTTTCTAAAGTTGTTTTTGTCGAAGCGTAATTTGAAGCCCCGTTCAACTATGTGTATAGGTAAAGACGCCTATCTCCGCCCCGGAGACTTGAAGCACTTGAACTTAAAGTGGGACATCTTTGAAAGACCGAAAATAATCGAAAACTAAAGTTTATTATGCATTCGAAGAACGAAAGACCTTCGGCTTTTTCACCTCCCCCTCGCCTCCCCAAAGGACATCTTTGGAGATCGTCAAGCGGAAGAAATTCGCCAAAATTCAGAATTATTGAAAGGAGGACAGACCCTGATTGGCGATAACAAACTTGTTGTTTTGGCCCGCGTTTTCCGCCCCCACTCACAACTTGAAACAGAAGGACTACGAGCATATTGGGGATCTGAGGAAAGATTGTTTCCGATTTTCAGAAACGACAGACCGCAGACGGGAGCCTGAAAACCTCGCCGATGGACATCTAATGGTATTAAAAAGAACACGCGAAACACAAAGGAACATCTGTAGCCTGGGATCTGTGAGAGGGAAACGGAGGAAAAGCGATTGAATCGAGAAGACAAAAACAAAACGGAGAAGCAATTAAAACCTTCTGCGCAAAGGTGTAATCGGTTTACCAAAATGGCATCCTTAGGCAGCAATTGCGGCGGGAAGTCCACTAAATCAACAAGAGATTCTTCGTGGCAGGTGAGTTTTAGACTCGATGAGCATTGATTTGACACAGCCTCAAAGACTTCATCACAGAACACAGCACGTAACGGAATTTGATTGAATAGCGCATTGCGAAATGGCCCTACTAGCGCACGCGAGGTCGAGGGATCGAGTCCTTGCAGCGTTCTATATTATGCGTGAGTCAGAATCCCTCGCTCCCGCATAATCTCCCCTCGGGGGAACGCGATAGAAAACGGATTGCACTTAGGCACTCGCGCCAGAACTCTCGGGTTTTCGCCAGCGCGGGTGCTAGTACAACCTTCCAACATCTTTTACCACTTTGTTATTAAAGCGTCCTGCGTGGCTCCTAAGGACACTTTTGGAAAACGGCGACGCCCACGATTTGTAAACCTAAAAGTACAAAATCTTGAAAAGGCCGCAGAAACTGGCTCGCACTTCTGCTAACATTCACTTCCTCGCAGCGGCAGACTACAAAAAAGGCGGAACTTTTCTGCCGATTAACCCCGAAACCGCAAACATCCGGCCTCCAGGACACGTTTCAACTCGTCACGCAAAAAGACGGCGGAAATTGAATTGCACAGAGCCGTCAATTATGGATAGGGTCAAGAGGGAACGACTCGGGTACTCAGGCGTCAGTGGTCAGAGTCTTTCCAAAGTTCGTCCATTAATTGTGTCGGCCGAACTTCACGGGCGTAATATTCGCCCTCGCCCTCCCGAGCAGCTTCTTTGGCGGAATTCGGGCTTTTCATTAACAAAAAAGCTAGTGACCAGAGCCCAACGTTCCGCGAAAAGTTGGAACCCATTATAGCCGCTTGCAGAGAAGTTCAAAGTCGATTCGAAAGTGGTTCGAGTAGATCGAAAGGTGTTCGCTGAAGCGAATATACGACAGATCGGGTGCAGTGACCAATGGCTAATTCTGGGACGGATGGATTGTTAGCGACCAAACGAAGTTGGCGTAAACATGTTTGCCTTTGGAATGACAAAAGTTTTTGAGTCGGCAACGTTCCCCGAACGAGGATTCAGAACAGAGTCATTCGCGTGAAATCTGAGCCAAGCTTCTTCGTTCGTACGCGGTGACGCGGTTCTCGGCGCGCGGGATAGATAAGGAAGGACGCGAAGCCATTGCGTTTGCAGGAAACGGTAATGAGAAAAGCACGGGGAGGCAAAACCTCATTTTGTGGGAGCAGCGAAGCATTATGGAAAATTATCGGAAATTAATTGATTCCAGAGATTCGCAAGACCGATGAAGCTGAGCGGTGAAGCGCTTGGGAGTTCGAAATGCCGAAGTTGGAACGGAGATAAGCCGAGATTTCAGAGGGAAGAGGCATTTTTCGATAAATAAAACAACCTTCAAAACAAGCGGTATTTCTCTAGATGCCAAGACCTCAAGTGATACCTCTTCCGACAACAATATGTCTCCGGAACTTTGTGGGAAACGGATTTATGGATATGCAAAGAACGCCTCCTCCCCGTAAACGATTCAGGTAGCCGAGTCCCTTGTCGAACTCTTGTTCTGGAATAATTTAGGGCGTCGAAAATTATTTTCCCAGAGGAGATTATAACCAATTCATCGTTCTGACTCACGCTCTTAATATCTTCGGCCTTCTTCAAGTACGCGCGCCCTGACCTTGTTCTAACCCTCCATCAATTATTTACGTCTTCAAGGATTCATCTTCGGAATAAATTGTCCTCGATGAAGAGGATGAAAACAAATTAGAGGCGCCCGAGATCCGGGAAAATATTGGAAAATTACGCGCTTAGGGCGACGTAATATTCGTTTAACTTTCGGCGCCAAACGCATCGAAAAGAGCTTAATCAGGAGTTGTTTCTGGGTACTCATCACTGACCGCCCCGGCGCTCGAGAATCAGAAATCAGACTAATTTAGGAAAACGAAACAATGGAAAGAGATAAGCAAAGTTGAAAATTGGACGTCATCACAACAGTTCCCGGAATCCAAAAGATTAATTATTTGCTTTCTTATATTTGCTTTTATGAGCATCTTGAAAAGTGCGACCAAAGTAAATCTAAGCAACGGAGGAAAAGACGAAAAGGACTTTGAAATGAAGCCGATGTGTTCCAGAAGGAAGTAGGTGGAGAAACGGATAGCTAGAACTTAGAACATAACGAGTTAAAAGAGATTTTTCCATGATTAAATAGCTAGAAGGAGAAGAACTCGCCGCTAGAGAGCACGTGGATTTGTCCAGGAGAGCGCAAACTATCGAATCCTCAAGTCAAATGAATTTCGGAACACGAATGTGCAGAGAGACTATAGACTAGGCACCTCCGAAGTTCTGGGAACTACGTTCCAGAGCATCAAAACAGTCCTCAAGACGAGGAACCAAGAGAAACCATCGGCCGGACGGCTTTGGGTAGCTGAGAACGCGGCGAGGGGCGGAAAATATTAATGAATATTCTAAGATGCTAACGAAGTGGAGGCGAGGACATCCACCGTTTTCGGTTTGGACTTCGATCGAATTAACCGCGAAAATGCAAATCCAGTCGTCCGTGCAAGGAGCGAAGGAGGAATCCAAGGCTGAGATTGTGCACGGAAGTAAATCTTCTGAATTGTCTTAATTAGGAACGAGAGAGGTGACGCCGACGAGTGATCTCTGTGAAACAAAGACGCCTAGATTAGATTCGCTGTTTCGTGCGTTTTCTGGTGGAATCGGGCAGAAACATCGATTCTGGAGAAGCGCGGACAAAGAAAGAAACATCACTAAGATCAAAAAATGAAAAGCCGAGAATCGGAATTTGTATGGCGGAAGCCTTGTTTTTAACCCCCAAAGCGGCCATTTCTTCAACGATGTTTTGTTGGCTTAACAAACTCATTTGTGGTTATCTTGCGTCGTTCTGGCAATCAAGAATGTCACACTAAAATATGGAAAACTCCTTTCCCGGCTGAATGCAAAGCGGAAAAGCAATTCGAGGACAGAGAAAGGACATCTGCTTTAAAGAAACTTAATCAAGCCATTTTCAGAAAATTTCCCAGGCTAAGAATAAAGCGCGATTGGTCCGCAAGCTCCAAAGGAGCGACAACGCTCGCCTGTTCGTTCTGACCGATAATCACATTAAGAAAGCACTCAAATGAATTAGAATTTCAAATTGAGTTAACATCCATCTGACCTAAATTATACCTAGAATACCTAATCCGAGAGATAAATCTTCGTTTGCCTCTCAAACAAACCTCGATCTGAGCAATGCGTCCGCTATTGTTATGAAATTCGGATACCCTAAGATTAAACATTCAGAAATATCGAGTTACGCATTTAAAACGAGAAGAGAAACGGGTAGAAAACTCCGGTTTTGGAGTGGTTGGAAACAGCGGCGAACCGAAAACAATTTTGGTTGATCTTGAGGACACTTTTCCTATGTTGATTTTCTCTTTTTGATTACGACAGTCAGAACTACGATTCCAGTCACCCGACTTCTTGGCTGGCACCTGTCCGGATTCTTGCTTGTTCATCAAATGAACTTAGCGGCGTGTTCTTTCACGCTCGGGACACGTGAACTTTCCTCGGGATTCCCTTTGCACCTGTCGGAAGTACTCCCGTAGTAACATCTTCTGTCTATCAAAGACCTACGTGCACCTTCGAAAGTTTTCTGCACAGCCAAAACCAGATCGAAAGAGATCGATGGCTTCCTTCGATCACCTTAAACGTCTCCCCGCTCACCTTCTGGTCACCGTGGAAGAGTCCAGGCGATCAGAGACCAACTGATTAACTCTGGGATTACCGCCATCGTCACGTGACCTCGCGCGCTCCTGTATTTATTTTCCTCCTGTGTTGCCATTCCCGACTCGCGTGATTCAAGAACACCTGACTTCGAAGGGGAAACAAGTCCTCGGCTCGCCGTCGCCACTCGCTCAACTTCGATCGTTTCAAAAAATTGACTCGTTTGACGAAAGTGCATTATAGCGCCCTTTCTCTGGCACTCTCCGCGATCGTCCTCTCCCTCGCCTCCGCGCTCGCCGCGAAGCAAAGGCGAGTCGGCGCTGACGAAAACCCCGACTGTGGTGCATTTCGATATCTTGTCTGCTCGTTTTCTGGGCTTCGCGAGGCCGCGAAATCGTGGGAAGTTCTGTTGGGCGGAAGGTGGATTGGAACTGCTGGGGAACTCGCGGGGAATCCGCCTTGGTTACTCTTGTCGCAGAACTGTCGAAGATTGCGTAGCGCGTCAATTTCTAATCGAATTCGACCATTTCGCACTTTTTTGGGTATCCTGATCGAAAGAGCGAAGATAGCGTTGTAGTTTGGATTGTCGGCAGTCTTCGTTTTCTGGCGATATGAAACGTTACCTTCTGCAGAAACGGCCAGCAGCACCGATATCTCCATTTTCGTGTTCTAATTATATCGAGTCTTATTGCATCAGCAAATGTGTGTGCGACGAGGAAAACAACGCGCTTCTGTGCTCAGGCGGTTGGTGCGCCCCGGAAGAAACTTGGGTTCTTTTGCGTCTGCAAATTTCATTCGTTTGTTCTACTTTTTTCATCGAGATCAGTGCGTCAACGGCGCCAGCCGAAACTAATCTGTGGTCTTTTGAAACGCGTTTTCAAGTATCTCATATTTTCTGAATCTTCATTTTGTTCACGTTTCTTAGCAATACCTTCATATGTTTATATGACTTGCGGAAACCTCCGACCTATCCACGAGCCGCAACGATGGAAGACTTCCCCATGCCAGATGCCGACGATGCCATCAAGTTCGGAAAGGATTTCATGGCCGGAGCAGTCGCCGCCGTCGTCGCCAAAACTGTAGTCGCGCCTGTGGAAAGAGTGAAATTGATCCTTCAGGTTCGAATTAAGCTGTATTTTATGTAATTCGCCTTTGATTTCAGCTCCAATCCGCACAAGCTACGATCTCCGCCGAAAGGCGCTACAAAGGAGTCGTCGACTGTTTCCTGCGAGTGCCCAAGGAACAGGTTCGTGATTCTATTTGTTCATCCTTGTTTCTTTTTAAGAGCGCCTTATTTAGGGCTTCTTCTCGTTCTGGCGCGGCAACTGGGTGAACATTCTTCGCTCGTGTGGACAGGTGCGTTTAACGTTTAATTAAGCGAATAACAACATCGTCGGCCGTTCTTACAGGAGTCTCTTGGGTTCGCCTTCAAAGACTTCTTCAAGATTTGGTGCCTCGACGGCGTCCACCACGGCGACAATTATTGGCGTTTTCTGGCTGGTTGGTTCTTGTTAGCGCCTTCCTCTCTATTTTCCTGTTTCCAGGTAACTTGGCGGCCGGAGGAGCGTCTGGGGCAACTACTTACTGTTTCGTGTACCCTCTCGACTTTGTGCGAACTCGTTTGGCTATCGACATTGGGCGTGGGAAGTCGCGCGAATTTAAGGGAATTTTCGACTGCGTTAACAAAATTGTCCGCCACGACGGAGTGTTCGGACTGTACAGGTAGGCACCGAGCATTCTATCAGCTCTCTGTCATCCTAATCATTTTCAGAGGCTTTTTCCCATCTGTTTTGTACATCACCCTGTATCGCGGAGCTTATTACGGTCTTTTCGACGGCCTCAAAGTTCACTTGACCAAAGGCAAAAATGAGCATTTAGGTTTTGGGTACGCATTTATGCTGGGTCAGGTAGATTCGATTGATTGGGATTTGGCGCATCCGATTTCGTTTCAGGTGGTCACCTTCATCGCTGGCATGATCTCCTATCCTCTGGACACCGTGAGGCGTAGGCTAATGATGCAAGCCGGAAAGGACGAGGTCGTGTATAGGGGAACGTGGGACTGTACCAAGGTACACCTTGCCTCGGTTCTCCCAGAAACGTAACCTGATTTTGCAGAAAATCTTTGTGAACGAAGGCCCTAGGGCGTTTTTCAACGGAGCCATGGTGAACGCTATTCGAGGGACGGGCGCAGCGCTCGTCCTGGCCATGTACAACGAGTTTGCAAAGTACATGTAGTTTAGTTTGATGTTGATCGTCCGATAGCAGCCAAGAGGCGTCCAAAACGGGTCAACAAGTGATGCTATTATGCGAGTAATCCGGTTCAGGAGTTATATTAAACGATTCGTTTCCTTCTCCTCCTCTTTCTTCTTTGTTCCATGGTGCTTTCCGGGCCTATGCGCGACTTCCTTTGCCCTTCTCCTTCCTAACATGTCATTCCGTTTGATTTGTTCGTAATTTTCCTGACTAAGAGTTTTGTATCCTGTAAGTGTTTTTGATTTTTGCAAAAGGATGTAGCCCTTCGTTGTTTTATTGTCCCTCCAACTGGAATGTTTTTGTTGTTTTGCAATTCCTGCAGGTCAGGCAGTAATATCGAATGAAGCTGTCGGCGGAGATGGGCCGGACGGTGTGTCGGGCTTATTTTTCGGCTTCAGTAGGAACGCGTTGGGGAACTGCTGGGCGGGTCATCGGTCGTGTTTGTGTTGGTTGTGCGTGTTTTCGAGTGAGTCCACCTCTCTCTTCCGGAGTGGCAAACATTTTCGCGTCTCTCCTCATTTTCTGTTTCCGTTCTCATTCCTCCGCTGTTTCAGGGCCCGTATCTCAATCGCCTGTGTCGCCACTGCCGCTCATCGCAGAATGCGCCAAGTTGCCTTCTGCTGATTCTGCTAATCTTGATGTTGTTCCCGGCGACTCGTAATTCCCGATTTCTGTTTTCATCTGCCCTTTTCGCAACTTTCGCCGCCGCTCTCTTGGATTTCTCCAACTCTGCCATTTTCATCGTCGCTCACAGAACCGGACCTCCAGGATAACTGCAACAGAACCATCGCCATGATTCGAACCGGCGAAGCCCAATTTGTGACCACGGCGGCGCCGGCCGCCGCCGTTCGGATGCCTCTTCTTCCCGATATGAGCCACTTAACGAAATTCGCCAAGGTTTTGCGAATGCCGAATATTTCCAGTAATTCTTGTTTTTCAGGATCTCGGAGCTGGTGCGGTTTCGGGATGCTTGGCCAAAACAATTATGGCCCCTACCGAGCGAGTGAAGATTATCCTACAGGTTGGCTTTGTTTTGTTTCAAAATATTGAAAGCTCGATTTTAGCTCCAAAACGCGCAAACCACGATCAGCGCCGCCAAACGATACAACGGAATTCTGGATTGCTTTATTCGAGTTCCTCGAGAACAGGTAAATATTTCGATTATTACTTTTGCATTAATCGATGGTCGTTTTAGGGTTTCTTTTCGTTCTGGAGAGGGAACGGCGTCAATATTGTTCGCGCTTGCAGCCAGGTGAGTGATGCTTACCCAATATTTATTCTCGATAAGTCTCGAAGATGATATGTCTTTTCAATAACTGTGGATTTGTAGGAATCGCTGTCGTTTGCCTTCAAGGATCTGTTCAAGATTTGGCTGATCCACGGTGTCGACCACAAGGAGCAATACGCCCGCTTCCTCGCAGGTATGAACCAAAGCATTAGAAACCAATTTAATTTTGCCTACTTTAGGGAATGTCCTTTGCGGTGGCCTGTCCGGCGTCGTCACCTACTGCATCATCTATCCTCTAGACTTCATCCGCACCAGATTGGCCATCGACATGGGCAAAGGAGCTTCAAGAGAGTTCAATGGACTCGTGGACTGTACACGTAAAATTGCTAGAGCTGAAGGAATCACCGGGTTGTACAGGTAAGCTCTTCAATGTTGCGTTCGCCGATCTAAAAAGCGTCCCTTCCAGAGGCTTTCTTCCTTCACTCCAGTACATCTTCATCTTCCGCAGTGTTTATTTCGGACTTTTCGACTCGGGAAAAGTGCTGATGTGCAATGATGGCGAACATATCAGCTTAGGACGGGCTTTCGCCCTGGCCCAGTTCGTATCATTCACTGCTGGAATGACGTCTTATCCCTTGGATACCGTTCGCCGAAGGCTGATGATGCAAGCGGGAAAGAAGGACGTTCTGTACAAAGGAACCGTGGACTGTGCAATGGTGAGTGCGAGTAACGGGATTTTCGATGACTAACGAGGTGGTTTTTTAGAAAATTTTGAGGACCGAGGGACCGAAGGCATTCTTCAACGGTGCTCTTATGAATTCGATTCGCGGATTCGGAGGTGCGCTCATCCTCTCGACCTACACCCAATTCTCCAAATACATGTGACCGGTGATGTGGCATAATCACTCAACTCTTGAACTCGCTAACTTTTGTTATTGTTGTCTGTTGCGAAAATTTATTTATCGTAGATCTTCTAATAAAACGTTTGAGAACGTTTGGGTGATCAAGAGTCCAGGTGTGGTTTCCTCGGATCGCAATGTGTCCGGGTCCGAGGAGGTCAGATGATCAAGAGGTCAGCTCAGATTACGCGGGATCTCATGCTGGTCAGGTGGCGTCTAGACGGGAAACAACAATTCTTAGGATTACTGATGTGTTTCCAAGGAAATTCTTCAAAATCTACGAGAATTTTGAGGTTCGACGTGGTTCTCGACGAGCATTGCGCATTCTCGACTACGTGGCAATGCTAAAAATACGTGCGATCGGCCAATGTTTGATCCTCGAACGTGCCTGATTTCTTGTTTTCCTGTGGATCAGATCGGCGTCGTTCCACAAACTCTCCGTCCGCTGCGTTGATCAACAACTTCAGCTGTGCCGGCGAGAGCTAATCGATATTCGCAGGTTTTTCGCGAGTCGATTGCGGATGAGAACAGGCTTAGAACATAAGTTCCAAAGATCTACAAAAGAAAGGAATCAAATGCTAACGTCAAAATAAGTCGAGAATGAATTAAAAAAGAGGAAAAGCTTCGACGAAAAATGCAAAATTCTGAAAAGATGCCCGAAGAGTAAAAGTCGAACCTTGCAGATCTCACTTAACGTTCCAAATCGAGGGTCTTCGAATAACGAGCTTTGCTAAATAAATTTCAATCGAGCGAAGCTGAGTAATTCTTTTTTTAAGGGCCGCCCGTATGCGTAAACGATACGCAGTAAATATCCAGTGCTACCCGTTTAAGTGTGTCGTAAAAAGACGAACCTTTCATCTTTTTT
>KN167614.1:278777-328908 GCA_000757745.1 Steinernema scapterisci
GCCCTGTTCGCGAACTCTGGCTTACCGCCTTCGGAAGTTTCCGTTGTCGAACATATTGTCGCAGTCAGGCGAGAGAATCCAGTAGTTTCCCTTGCGGTCATTTGCGGGTCCCATCCCGTCGCGAGCCTTCTTGATGAAGCAGTCGTTGAGAGATAGGTTGTGGCGGATGCTGTTCTGCCAGCCCTGTCGCCTCTTCGGATCGGCGTTACGGTAATAAGGAAATCTCGAATCGATGTACTGCAAGGGTGTACTTAGAAAATGAGCGACGTATGCACTCTTACTCCGTAGATCTGAGACAGTGTCATCCGTTGCTCCGGGGAGTGCGCGATAGCCATAGCGATCAGAGCGACATACGAATAGGGCGGCTTCTCACTTTCGTTCCCTTCCTCCCTATAAATCGCTTTGTTAGTATTTACTTTTGCAACAGTGAAAACAAAAATATTGTTGCGACAAAGCTTTCAACATTCGACGTTTCGCAGAAGCCCACGGCCGTAAACTTACTCGACAAGTTGGGGAAGATTTAGTCGATTCATAGCGGATCCGTGTCTCGGAACACTTCTAAAATGGTAAAAAATTTACTCAAAGTAACAGTTTAAACAAATTTAGAGCGAATTGGTTAACATGATCTTGAACAGAACGGGCAGCATTGTGAATAGAGCATCTTAAGTGGCGCCGTCGTGATTCCCCGCCTTCCTTGCTTCCTTCGGCCAAAAGGAGCCTGTGCAGTCTGCGTCGGGCTCCAGCCGAGGGATACGGTCGTTCGAGAAGAGTTTTTTAAAACAGAAGCGCACGCATTTACATATCGGACCATCTCCACCGCGCCAAGAAGCCTTCGCAACATTGCTCATTAACATAATTGTAATGATAGGTAATCGTACCGATCTCCTAATGCCACCCTCTTCCGCTTTTCCCGCGCAAAGCGACAAAGTTTGCCTCGTTCGGCCCTTGATGACATTTGAAAAGTGTAGAGCAGCGTTTGCAGAAAGTTTAAAAGGGTGTCGTTACCTAAACGCGGCGACGACGACCAACAGCAGTCAGTCTCCTAGCCCTTACGACCAGCAGACAGTACACTGGCATAGATCTGACAAAACGCCGATGTTGTGTCATGGAGAATCAGAAGCTTATTCAGTCATAAAGTGATGATCAGCCCTTGATGATCCAGTCAGCGCATGCAAATGCAAATTGAAGGTTGACCCATGGCCCCAGTGTTGCGATCGGCGATCGTCGTCGGCGGCTGACATCCGGGCGCCATTCATTTACTCACTCCGATTCTCATGGAAAGAACAGTCATCGTCTTTATTTTCCTTAGGCTTCCTCTCCCTCGTCCGCTCCGCTTACAGTGCATGTGAAGGCACCCTGATTTTTTGCCTGTGTTCCTCTGCCTGGCTTTGGCATCCGCCTTCCTCGGCGATGAGCCACCGTTCCTCACGTCGTTCGGACTTTCGATTGTGGGAAAGTGTGAGAAAACGCTTTTGCTCAGCTTATCGACGTCTCCGATCGCAGCTTCTACCGCGGGGTTGCTCATGCCGAAAGGCGCATTGTAACAGAAGAGCTCATTTTAACATCGACATGAGGACACCGCACATGTTTACATCTGTGCAGTTCAAGAGCGACTACGGTAGTTGCCAGCGTACTACTTTGGTTTTTGAAGGTTCAAGAACACTACGTTGGAAATGTTTCCGTTCGGTTTGAAAGACAACATTCCGCCAACGACAACTTGGAATTCAACCGAGGCGCGGAAGAACGCCAAGTTCCTGTCGGACAACTGATCCCAGCAAAAGAGTTGGTCGCGAAGCTGCGGAAGAAAAACGAAGACAAGGCGCTTGCCCAGCAGAGTCAGGGGAACCTCGACGGGGACTTCGGTGAAGGTAGGCGTGGAAGCCATGGAATTCATAACTGATTCCTCTTTGAAGACAACAATCGTCCTGAAGAGTCAAATATCAGGGAACTCGACTACAAGGAAATGGTATGTCTGACGAATTTAGTGCTTGGACAGCCTTTCTATTTAGGAATAGTAACTTGCGCCTTCCAATCCAAGTGCCCAGCGCTTTTTTCCATCGATCCCCGCTGATCACATATCGTTTTTATGCTTTAATATGGTATTCAAGCCAAATTTAATAAGTTAATTTATGCCTTAAATGTGCCAAGCGAAATAAATTGTCAACAAATGCAGAAACGTTGCCGCCCACCGACAGCATCTTCAACTCTTCAACTTAAATGATAGTTAATGCGGTTCTTGAAATTCAACAGAAAGAACCAGAGAACAAGATTCCATTGGAGCAGCAGTCAACGATGAAATAGAGAAAGGGATGGTTTGCGTGGAAAACTTCAACGTCAGGAGGGTGCATCGGTGCAGCACGGCGCATTCTCATGACAGCACCAGTGGCGGCAGCAGCTTCGGTTCCATTTTCATCCACCTGAAATTTCACACCAGTCTTAAAAGATCCCAAGAGTTTCATCACCTCGACAAAAGCCTTGTGCACCACGTCAGAAATCAAAAGAGAACGGTTGCCGGTAATATTAGAAAAGTCTGCGGTATCTTCGAAGGCATCCTGGATTCCTATCTCCTTCAACGTTTGCGAGAGCTCGAATGAGCTATCCACTTTGAACTTCGGAAGCTTTATCTTGAATTAGAAGACTCATTTAGACGGGAACAGCACACATCCATACTCACATCCACTTCGACTGCCCTGCAACTGTCAAACAGCTTGATCAAGTGGTCTCCATTCAAAGTGCTCAGGAACTGCCGCAGTCCATAGCGTTCATGTGGCAGCACAATGTACATGGCGAGCGCATTGTCGCTGTAAGGCAGGCGCACAACCTTTCCTTTCGCGTCCTTAGCAAAAGCAAACTTCGTTTTGTGAACCATCATGTTCACGCGCTTCTCCACTCCCTCCGACACGTAGAACGGATCTTCGTGGGTTCGGCTCTCGTCGAACTTGGTTTTCCAGATTCCTTTGAAGTAAGCGGCGTTCACGAGCATCATCCTGGTCAAGCTATTGATGATGCTCGGGTCGATCAGGTTCTTGATGTGGTTATGGGTGGCACGCTCAACCCACTCGTTCACGATCTGCGAAAATCACAACAACATCAACGCGCGAAATCACAGATCAAACTTACGTTTGCCGCAACGGCGGAATCGCCAAAGTCAACCTGCGCAAGGTTTCCGTCGTATTGAGATTCGAGAAACTTGGTAAATTCAGGAAGAACTCGTAACTCCGATTGCACAAAGATTTTGTTCGCCGCTTCAAAATACGTTCCATCTGAAGTGTCCGCTGTCTTCTTTATAATAGCTGACAGAAACTGGTGTAATTGCTCATCCGCACACTCTGAAAAATCACATTGATTTGAGTTTCCTCAAACTCCCTTATAGACAAACCTTTGGCAAGAACAGCTTTCATTTCCTGCTTCGTTCTTCCCACTGCACCTTCATAAACCATAGCCAGTGCCGTGACAATAGAAAGCGGAGAAACGACGGCTGATTCCTTGTTGAAACGCAGCAACTGCAGGGCGAAGTCGGCATGATTTGCCGCGATCGAATGTTTGATTGCTTCGGAATCCATCGTTACCTGAAATATTCACGATGTGCTCTGAAGCCCGACTGAAATCAGAACATAATGATCGCGCTTCAGCCAGCAATATATACATACATCTTTGTTTACTCGCATGACTCATCAGGCAAGAATAGCAAAAACTCCGCTGTAAGTATTTGGCAAGTTTACTGAGTACAGCTCCGGTGGCACCTTATCAAGTACACTATCCTCTGTAGCTGGATAAAAGCGGTGCAACGCGTTTCAAATAAATAAATATATGTGGACACAAACACAAGAATAAACTTTGCTTTTGTATTTTGAACTAAAAATGCAACAATTTCCTGGATAGCAGGCGGTACCATCGTCCGCGTTAAGCGAATCGTGCGTGACCAAAGAAACGGCGAAAGTGAAATAAACTCTGCGGACACAATGTACAACATAAGATCAAACTATACTCTACAGAAGCACTCGGGAATGGACAATGGAACGAATGTGGCTAGAATTTGCGATGGAGAGTTGATCGAGACATTAAAGTTGAGCTGAGATGGAAAGGAAAGAGTTCGGGCAATAATGGGACGCCAACAGTTGCAGATCAAATGTTTCAGCGCTTCGATCTAAACTCATATTCTGGCAAATCTCCGCGCGTCGCTTCGCTTTCAGGATCTAAGAGAAAACATATGTGAACATAACTGGCATAACTGATACCGAACCTGTGGTTTCCTGTTGGCAAGTGGGTCCTAGATATCCCGGGGAACAAAGACATTTTCCCGTTTGTGCGTCGCATTTCGCCCCATTGTAGCATTCACAACGTTGCTCACAATTCTGACCATACCTTCCTGGCCGACACACTAGAACCAAAAACAATATTAGAACGCATTCAACAACATTTCGTTACCTTGTTCGCATTTTGATCCGTAGAGTCCCATAGGACACAGACATTTGCCCGAAACATGATCACATCCAAACTCTCCGCAATCACAGGTCAGTCGACAATGGGGACCGTAAGTTCCACTCTTACATCTCTGCTCGCACTGAAATTCAAAATGTCACCGAATAAAATAAATGGGTTTCAGCTCACTCTGTTTCCGAAAAATCCGGGAGGACACAAGCACTGTCCATCAGATGGATCGCATGTGGCTCCATTTTGACAATCGCAGCTTTGAGTACAGTACCAGCCATAAAAGCCAGCAGGGCATGCTGAAATAGAAGAGTCAAACATCAGATACAGGCTTGTCAACCTACAGAATTGACAGCGCGTGCCGTACCGTCCCTGTGGGCAGTCGCAGCATCCTTGGACAGGATCACACTTTGCATCTCCGTGGCAATCGCAGTCCATGCTGCAGTTTAGGCCGTACTTTCCATGCGGGCAAGGAAGTGAGCAAGTCGGTCCTCGGTAGCCCAGAGCGCACTTACATTCCCCAGTCTTTGGATCACACCCGGCATTGTTATCGCATCGGCACTTTTCCTTGCAGCCTGGTCCATACCGGCCATCGGGACATACTGAATTCGAAACGTTTCATTTCTCGCTGAGATCGTAAAATATCCAACCTTGTTTACATTCAAGACCGGTGAATCCAGCGGCGCATTTGCACTGTCCAGTCACTGAGTTACAAACGCCACCGTTTTCGCACTCGCAGACCTTAGAACACCTAAAGAAACGTAGAAATCATTTCCAACTAAACAAATGAACTACTTTTCTCCGTATCGACCCTCAGGACACGTAATCTCGCAGCGAGTTCCCAAGAAGCCAGGTGGACAAGAACAGGACCCTGTGCTGCCATCGCAAGCCGCTCCGTTTTCACATTGGCAGTATTTGTCGCAATTAACGCCAAACATTCCTTGTACACAACCTAGAATAGTTTTTGTTAACTCCAGCCACAAACATTGCTACTCGCTCACCTTGTTTACAATTGTTTCCAAAGAATCCAGGCTTGCAGTGACATTTTCCCGTAACTGGGTCACATTTCGCGTTTTCCCCACAAGAGCATTTCTTAGAACATCCTTCTCCAAAGGTACCTTCGTCGCACAACTGGAAAACTGCACTAAGACATATCAATAAAGCTTATCAACTTGCCTGCGTGCAAGAATGGCCGGTATATCCCTTCGGACATTGACAACGTCCGCTGATGTGATCGCACGGTTTTTGGTTGTGGCACCGGCACGGCTGGGCGCAGTGTTTTCCGAAATATCCTTTCAAGCAGGCTGGAAATAAGGGATGAGGGTTTAGGTTTGAACATTCACAAACGTCTGTTGCACTTTCGTCCCCTCCAACCTGGAGAGCAATGGCAGTGACCGCTAACTGAATCACACGTCGCGCCGTTTTCACACTGGCACACTTCTAAACAGTTTTGTCCATAATGCCCGTGAGGACAAGGCAGTTGGCACCTAAGAATCACGCAAATCATAAATGAATAATCGCTATTATTGCGTTACTTGTCACCAGTCCATCCAGGTAAGCATTCGCAAGTCCCGTTTTCTCTATTACACGTAGCTCCATTGCGGCAGTCGCACTTGTTTTCGCAGTTTTGACCCCACTGATCAAACGGACAAACTAGACGATTGATTGCGTTAGGCTCAATATTCACGGAGTCGGAACTTACGGAACTCACAAGCAGGACCTGTCCATCCGGGAGAACAAGTGCACTTCCCCGTCTGAGAATCGCAAGATCCGTCGTGCATGCAAAGGCAGTGGTTTATGCAGTTAGGACCGAAAAGATCAGGAGGACATTCTGAAACCACACGTATCAAAATTACAACCAAGTTATGTCTTACCTTTTTCACAATTTTTGCCCATGAAACCGGAAGGACAGTCGCAGTAACCAGTCAGCCGATCGCAAACGCCGTTGTTTCTGCACTCGCACTTTCCTCCACATCCAGGTCCCCATCGCGTCGGTGGACAAGGTGTGCGGCAGTCAGGACCAGTCCAGCCACTTGGACAGCGGCACTCACCTGAGATGGGATCGCATTTCGAGATTAATGAAATCATGTCGGTATTGTCTAAAACGAAATTTTAGGTTTTTTGTGGAATTCGACCATGAAAACTGACCATGATTATCACAATCGCACACGTAGCTGCAGCCTTTGCCGTAGTAGCCATCAGGACAAGGACGCGAGCATGTAGCCCCTCTCCATCCAGGCTGACAGGAACAAGCTCCTGAGACGTGGTCACAAGTGGCATTGTTCGCGCAACTGCACACTCCGTGGCAACCAGCCCCGAAACTTCCTGGTTCACACTCTAAATATTTTGTGTCCCTTCTGCACAAAAGCCGACGAAAATCGACTCACTTTCTTGGCACCCTTTCCCGCGATACCCTGGCGCACAGATACATTCGCCGTTCGTCGGGTCACAGTCCATGCCGCCGTCACAGGAGCACTTCTGCTTACAGTCTTCACCATAGAATCCTTTCGCACAGGGCGTTTTGCATTTTGGCCCGGAGTAGCCAGGTTTGCACTGGCATTCACCTGTAACTGCGGAACAGGACGCCCCGTTCTGGCAGTCGCACAGGTGCATACAGTCTTTCCCGAACCGTGCGTGTGGACAAGCTGTAATATTGCATAATTATGGAATGTAAACAAGCACACGGACTCACTTTCCGAGCAATACGCGCCGTAAAAACCGTCTGGACATATGCAGGAACCATCCTTTTCGTCACATGTCGCGCCGTTCTTGCAGCTGCACTCATGTTGACAATTAGGCCCGTATAACCCTCTCGGACAAGCTAAACAACATGTATAACATAGATAAATTTCACAAGAAGAGTGCACATACGCTTGTCACAGTTTTCACCTGTGTAACCAGCTAAGCAAGTGCAAGTGCCCGTGACATGGTGACAAATCTGTGGCTGTCCCGCGGCGCAGTCGCAGACCGAGCTGCAGTCAACCCCGTAGGTTCCCGCTGCACATGCTGAAAATGAGTGGATCACAGCAAATTCCGGTGAGACGGTTCAAAAGAAAATTAAATACAAAATAAGAAAAGCACACTCATGCACGTTCAGTCGAATTCAACCACTCACCTTCGTTGCAGTTGTGGCCGTTGAACCCTGCTGGACATTTCTTGCGACACGATCCGTCGGTGTGATCACAGGTGATTCCATCTTTGCAAGAGCAAACTCGACTGCAGTTCGGACCGAAGAATCCTTTCGGGCAGATTCTGTTACAGAACGGGCCATAGTAGCCATCTCGGCACTCGCAAACTCCGGTCTGAAACGAATACCGATAACAATCTGGTCCGATATCGATCTGATTCCTACCTTGCTGTCGCAATTCTTAGTATTCTGGCGGTTACACTTGCAGGAATGTCGACAGTTGGCTCCGAACGTGAACGGAGGACAAGGTTTCTTACAGTCTTGTTCGTAGAATCCTGGCTCGCAGGTGCAATAACCGTAGGTTTTATCGCAACGACCATCGGTGCAATCCATGCGGCACGTCAGTTCACAGGAAGGACCGTAATAACCTTAACGAATAAAATAGGTTCATTATAACTTGAAATTAACCATTCAAACCTTCTGGACACTCGTCGTCACAATGTGCTCCAGGGGGACACAAGCAATCGCCGGTTATGTGGTGACACTGCTTTCCGTCGCAGCCACAGAGGCTGTTGCATCCGATGCCGTAGGTTCCTTCCGCACAGGTCTCTTCACAGAGCTCCCCGGTGAAGCCAGCCATGCAGTCGCAGCCTGTTTTCTCGCGGTTGCACCTTCCTAGAAACCATTCGATTAATCTGCCCGCCAATGCGATTCTCACCTCCATTCTTGCAGTCTGCACAGGTGAACTGGCAATGCCGACCAAATGTTGCGTAGGTGCACACTGGAAAAAGTATGTTCAACTCGATATTCCTGAGCACGGAAAACGACAACGGCAAAGCGACATGCAAAGAACACAACCAACCTGATCGGTATGAGTGTTTAAGCTCGATCACCGAGGCATCGTTTAGTGTTGAAACTCCGTCCGCCTTCAACGAATCACGCTCCACTTCATAAAGTTGGTGCTGGCCGAATTCGATTTGATTCTCTCCGAGCAGCACGTCTGAACACAACACAAACTACTGCTAGATAGCAAAGCACACGGAACAAGTTGGAAGCTAAGAAAACCACGACAACATGAAAAGAAAGCGAAGGGTCACGCAGTACTTACGTTGGTCTTCAGTGACTGTGAGGGCCAACGCCGAATCAGCGGCAGCTGCGCAAGAATACGAATTACGAATTTTAAAAAATTGCGTTAAAATGGTTTTTGAACGTATTCGATTCGATAAAATAACGTCAAAGCCAAGGCATACTTCATACCTATGATGGCTAATTCGGCGACAACATTAGAGCAAACTTATGACACAAAATGGCATGCCGAAATACCATTCATTATTCCTCTTACAGCTGGGACGAAGTTTTTAGACAGCGAAAAATCGGTGTCACAAACCAACATTTTGCTGTTTGATTTGTTAGAAAGTAATAAATGATTCTCGGATACCGTAAGTCCAATTCAATCTAGACTCACCGATGCACGTCTTGAGGTCAGCAGAGAGGACAAATCCCGCGAAACATACGCATCGGAAGGATCCTTTTTCGTTTTTGCAAAGCTGACTGCATTCTCCGTTGTTCAGAAGACACTCGTTAATGTCTAAATTGGATCTGTTGTATTTAACACGAACTTAAGAGCGGTGGCTTACCGAAGCAACTGTGCTTGTCTTCAGAGAGTGAAAAGCCAGAAGCACACTTGCAGGAATAGCCGCCTTCGTCGTTGACGCATTCCTGTTCGCATCCTCCGTTGTTCGTAGCGCACTCATCGACGTCTTTAAAGTTCCAAATTGAGAGTTAAGCGAGACATATCACTGAAGTTACCGATACAGGAATGCTTGTCCGCTGCCAGGATATGTCCGGATTTGCACGAACATTCGAATGATCCCGGCGTATTCGTGCACAGATGACTGCATTTTCCGTTATTGGTCGCACATTCATCGACGTCTGAAATCAAAGACATTACGGATCACCCTCTACAGTAGCTCTGATAATGACACATGGCCAATGGGTTCTACTGGCTATCACGAGAAGTGTTCGAAGTGCTCATTCACGGCAACCCTACCACCGAAATACCCTCGCAAGTGTGACGATCGAGTTCGTTCAGGAGAAATCCACTGCGACAGTTGCAGCTGACGACTCCCGAGAGCAGATGCATGCAGATCTCGTGGCAGGAACCGTCTACATCGTTCCGGACACACGAGACGAGACGACCTTCATCTCTCTGAACTCTGTCCGCTGCATGTTATTTTATACATTATTAAATTCTCAAAAGCTGAATTTAAAGTATACATTACCTGAGCAAGTTTTTCCGTTTGTATCTAGCGTGAATCCTTCGCGACATCCACACTGGAGTCCTCCGTCGGGCTGCTCGTAGCACTCGTGCTGACATCCGCCGTTGGCCACTTGACAGCCGTCAAGTTTCTGCTCGCAGCTTCGTCCGTCATCCGAGAGCGTGAACCCTTGGTGGCAACGGCACCTATTGTTTTTAGGAATTAGAGGCTTCAGCATGAGGAAAATACCTGTAAGAGCCATAAGCATTGACACACTGGTGCTGACAGCCCCCGCCGTTGAAGAGCTTGCATTCGTCAATGTCTAAGAGTGTTTTTGAAACCAATTCTACTATTCGATGTTACCGGTGCAACTTTTCTGGTCGACATCCAGCCGGTACCCGGGGTAGCACTGGCATCTCGCCCTTCCGTTGTCGTTTGTGCAGTGATGGTGGCAGCCCCCTTTGTTGACCACACACGGGTCGATGGCTACAACGGGATTGTTAAGTGGTGTTGGACAGCTTTTGTGTTCGTGCATGTGTTCTAGCATAATTTGCATAAATTACTTAAAGCGAACAAAAGCGCTTTGCTTCTTCACACTAATTAGCGGAGACATGCGAAGTCTTCCTTTAACGGACACTGCTTTTATGAAACTCGTAAATCACTTACGGTAACACGAACGGCGATCATCGCCCAAAACGTAGCCTGGCTTGCACTTGCATCTGTAGAACCGGCCGTCCTTTTCCTCGCAAAGTTGATCACATCCACCGTTCGCTGCCGCGCAACTGTTCTTATCTTAACAAATTGTATTATGGCTTCTGTCAACCATAAATCGTCGGCCTTTTTCATTTTTCTCGGCTGCCAGTTGAAAATTCTCCAAAGTAATAAATCGCGCATGCCGAAAAGCGTGTTCGCACGACGGGGGTTCGAGCGTTCCCACATTTCGCAACAACCGCTTCCCATTCAATTATCGCATTTCGGAAAGGTCATTACCGGGGACGCTGGGGTGCTCAAAAAATCTATCGAAAAAGTTTCCTTATTTGTTAGGGACCTTTGGGAGAATCATGCGCAGGAGCCGAACAAATTATATGTTCCCCGGAGATAGCAAGGAGGGGGACGGGTGGGGTCAAGGGTCATAGATCTCGTGCGTCTCGTCAGATTAAGGGTCTGAGGACATCCATTAGTTTGGGAGGTTTCGGGCATTAAGCTTAAGTCGGCCATACCAACACACTGCTTTCCATTTGAGTGCAGTTGTTTCCCTGGGGGACACTCGCAGCGATGTCCACCCTTGTAATTTATGCATCGGTATTCGCAGCCGCCGTTCTCTGCTGCACACTCATCAATATCTGAAACACCAGGGGATTGTTAGATTGGTCCCCGTCTAAACTAATCAACCTATACACAGCCTGCCGTCCACGTCCAAGTGGTATCCCGGGTAGCAGCGACAGTAATATGTTCCAATCGTGTTCACGCAGTCATGATGACATCCTCCGTTGTCCACGACGCACTCGTTCACGTCTGCAATAATATGCTCATTATGTTCAAAGCAAAAGCTTTGCCGTTTACCATACTGGCACTGATTTCCTTGGAAACCTTCTGGACAATGACACAGCTGCTCGTTTGTTGAATCTAATCCGGCTATGCAAGTTCCGCCATTGTGGCACAACTCGGTGGAACAGTTTGCTGAAAACGGAACATTTTGTTTTCATTGGCGGCCAGTATCAGAGGAGGGATTATGAACGGCTAATGCGTTTGTCGGACATAGATAGTCGCGCGACGGAAGGCCTCTGTGTGCCCACTTCAGTTCTTAGGCGGCAAACAAAAGCTACATACTCGAAACAACCTATCCAAACTCTCGAACCCATCGACCGTAAAGAACTGACAGATGTTGCAGATGCCATTTTAGATGCGTTTGCTCTTCCAGTCAAAGAGACAAATTAATTTTGAAGAAAACGGTCTGTTTGCTGAACCTATCGTAAATATTACGCAAAATACGAGAGCGGCGCGGACAGAAGGCGATTAGCATAATTGCATAAGTGATACGTTATTTACCGTCCAAATGGCAGAGTGTCAAAGTGTGCGATCGAACATTGGCAAACATATTTTTAAAGTCACTTTTGTGCTTGGCAAAACGGAGTTGAAAAGAACTCGAAAAACGCATTTACCTTTCTCGCAACCTTCTCTTCCTGGAATTCGCGTCCAACCTTGGCAGCACTGGGCTACCGTGTGACGTCTTGTGCGGTTCACAGCTTTGAACGTTCTCCGGTAGACGGTCCTGCAATCGACGAAATCTCAGTTTTTTTGCTTGATTCGCTGCCGGCCTAATCAAGTGTGAAGGAATGCTAGCGATTTCTCGCAGCCGATCGCTGCTATCCGCAGATGCGTTTCTGTCACAAAAAGGGGACATCGTTTTTCCCGAACACTCATTTACTCCATTCTCTTTGTGACTTGCTGTGCGGCCAGCATATGTCCGTCTTTCTGCGGCCGCATAATCGACCGTTTGGCTGAGAACATCAAATTCGATTATAATTACAAACGTGCTCTTCCGAGGTCGGAGGTCAAATTGAGCGTACGAATAGGAGCGCGCGAACGCCGAAGCCATTCGGACGGTCTATTAATTTGGGGTTCCGACCCAGAGATGAGCTCTGCGCTCGAACGGTATATATCAAAGTTAATGATGTGCGGTCAATCGCGACGAAGATGCTCAGAAAAAACGGTCGATTACATACGCCCCAACCGTTATTTACGACAGTCACCTTTGTTGTGATAATTTTTTAACTGAAATCGCGTTCCCGAATCAGGGTTCATGCAACTTTCGAACGACCCTGAACAACTTACTTGGGTTCCCTTACAGAACAACTGCGGAACTGCCCGTTGCAGCCGGGTTTCCGGGTCCTTACGTATCTTGTGTAGGCCTGCACGCAGGGTTCCTTCACAGTGACCGTCTCGATTTCCTCATAGGGACACACGTTTTTCCTGAAACAAATTACTTGGGGCTTTCTTGATTGAGTATCAGTTGATTGAGCTCCATTTTATGTTAATTAACAGCAGCATATTTACCCCCTGAAGTCTCTTGCCCGTCCAGTTTTTGCGTGAGTCCATGACAAATTGAAATCTAACAAAAGACATCATTCAAGCAAGAGTAATTTATTTGTTGGCAAGGTCAATTGTCATGTTTCACTGCCAAAGCCGCAGTCGGATGAGCCAGTCTTGGAAGTATTTTCCGCCGCAGAGAAGCACCGTTAATGGGAAACGTTTCCGACTTGTCTTCATCCATCAAAAAGGATAAGCAAACCAATCCCGATAAAGCGGTGCTCATTTTAAAAAGGATTACCGTAAACTTTTAGGACATGAAACTCCGTGCGCTGCAAAAGCCCTGGGCTTCCGAAGCACTCTTTCACTATTATTGTTCATGGATATGTAAAACTCTTCACGCGAGCGCAACTTCTAACAGGCCGACACTCGATAAAATCTCGATAGCCATCGTTAGCGCCATCTGCGGTTGGGCTTAGGCTTTCCTGCTAATGAAGTGTCGAAGCAAAATTGTGGCCGCTTTGATCACTTACAGATCATAATCGCATTCAGAGAAAATCCCTTTAACGGTAGCGGCGATGGACGCTCAATTTCAGATAAACTGATGTCTGTCGAACCCGGCTCAATGCACAGAGACGCCGTCACGTTTTTGCCTATTTGCTTTAGTTATTAAACCGGTGTGTTCGCGCAATCTAAGGTGTTTATAAATGCAAGAGGACAGCTGAACTCGATATGAGTCTCGGTGCTGGCCAGAGTCAGCGTGAACTTATGTAAATGGGCCATGTTACCTAAGGCAACATGACCCTTGTGTGCTTAGCCTTTGAAAGCATGTCTGCCGACAATTTATTTGCATACAGCTTAATTAGTTAACCTTGTTTGTCCAACCAGTCGTCTTGGTGACAAACGGCGAAACCTGTCTTGCAACCTTCGCGCGCAAATGGAAAGTAATTGAATGGTAAACAGAACCGACTAGACCCGGAAAACCGCAACTTCCTACTGTGGGCGCAGTGACAGGGGATTATCCACATCGCACATCTGTTAAGTTTTGATCGCTGTTGGAGGTCCGCATTCGATTGTCACATTCTCACCTGGTCCAATGCCTCCGCTTATCAAGATCAAAAGTTCCTCGCGCCGGGGACGATGGATCTGTTCTCTTGTTGGCCACAGCCTCCTTATGCGTCAAATTGCGCAACTCGCGCACCCATAATAGCAGATCGGTTCTGATTTATATGTCCTTCACTAAACGGCAAACAGAATGGAGGAGCGAGTCCCTGCATGCGCCGTCGAATACCTCTCCCTCAGCATGGCCATTCCGACAGATGGGTTTTATTTAATGAGTACAATAATATCCCAACGATGCGCCGAGTAATGTATGCGCACGTTAGTTCTAACGGAACAATCTGCTTTGCGTGGAAGTCAAGTGGAAGGGATCCCATAACGGCGCGGAATTCGGGCGCAGGTCGCCGTCGCACCGCGCAAATCCGAAAAAGTGGCGAAAATGAGAACGTAACCGCTACCAATTTAGAAAACCTTCGAATCGACGAAGACAGTACGCGCGAGATGTTCTCTTGTTAAGAGACAGATTACATCCGCCGAGATTTACAATGTTTGACCGCAAAACCAATCTTAAATCCAGCACTTACGGCTGTTTAGTGTGTTTCAGGCAAAAATGAGTCAAATCACAAACATCGTAAAACGTTTTAACTCACTGTCCGATACGAAGTTCCTGCAGCTGTACGTCGACCAGCGAACCGCTGTCTACAGTACATGCGATATAGACGGACAGAAGAAGCAAAATATCCAGGAGCCTCATTTCCACATGAAAGTCCGACCAGCGCAAGTAGGAACTTCTAATTGCCAGCCACAATCTGCAGCGTCCGCTTGACTCCAAAATTTGGAACAATCGAAGCTAAAGTGGACCTCCCGGTGGGAGCGGCAGTTCGTTCTTGCTCAATCTCTGAATAAGTACATTTTGTGTGATTTCTCGAGTATAGTCCACACGCGGCAAGATCACCGTGAAATGTTTCAGATCGCGAAAATTATTTTATCAAAGACATAACAACAAACGTAACACTTCCATAC
This sequence comes from Steinernema scapterisci, assembly GCA_000757745.1. Classification (NCBI taxonomy): domain Eukaryota; kingdom Metazoa; phylum Nematoda; class Chromadorea; order Rhabditida; family Steinernematidae; genus Steinernema; species Steinernema scapterisci. Next base: position 293,706 of record KN167614.1, read on the forward strand.
TTCTTCGGCGGACTGAATCGGTTGAAATGGGGAGGTCACGCCCACATGGAGCGCCGCCCACCGGCAAGGCGTCCGGTGCAGGCGACTGCGCGGTCGCCAAAATGCTTTGAGATGACAGGAGAGGGACCAACTGACTGTCACTTGTGGTCACTGGAGGTGACACTGATTTCCGGAACGCCAATTTATAAGTAGACTTGCACAATATGCTTTGAGACCACTTCCGGTGGCTTTAGAACGACAGCTTTCGGGCGCTGAAAATAATGAGAGCTGACTTTTTTTGCTTTTGACACTTGACTTAAAAACAAACTACACACAGACTGCATTTAGTTATCTTAGTTAATGCAGCAAATGAAACTAAGAGATAAGTTCCACGGCATTTTGGAAATTAACTCATCAAAAAGATTATACAAGATGGGATAAGATGAGGTTTTATTCCTGCACGGCTGGCCTCCAAAATAAATTAAGCAAGGGAGTTACCGTCTCTGTCCGTAAAAGAGTTTTTCTTTAAATGCGTAGCTTCAAACGGAAAGACAGAAAGCTTCAATTAAAGTTTGTGGTAATTTTAACTTTTCAATTGGCACACAATTAAAAGTCATTTCAGGTAGATTGAGTGCAAATGTGTGAAACTGATTAACGTGTAGTTGGAGACATTTCGCTCTTTAATAAGCTAAGTTTGGTCCCCAAGAATCTATTAGTGCCGTGCAAAGGAATGATTCCCCACACTGCGTCTAGTGTTTGTTCAGTGGCTTTTTGACCCTCACTCCCTATTAGAAAAATAAGCGGGCTGTTTCCAATATGTTTATCTACCGTTCACGATTGACCTCTAATGTCATCTCCGGCTCATTCTACCTCTTCTACCTCAGAACTACCGAACGAGCGGTTATGGAGAGGTTGTTCCAAGGTCTTTGTTTGTTACTGTGCCAAGTTGGTGAAATACTTTGTCTTCAGCTAAATTTGACTGTTTTCAGTTTGCACTTATTCAATGTCTGCTCAACTACGGAAGGGAGGGTGATGCTTGCAATAGGAACGACAGCAACTGGTATGCTGTGCCAAACTCGAAGCACCACTTCATCTACTGTCACCCCAAGCACGGGTAAGTGTCTTCTTGAAGCCAAAGGCTGGTTCTGACTCTCATCGTTTCATAGAATCTACGTCAAGGACAAATGTGCAATGGTGAATAGTCAGAGGAAGGTTTTCGACGCCGAGATACAGCAGTGTGTCGCGTCTTCGGATACATCTAAGGCGACCTACCACCCGATGAGCAAGTTTGGAATAGAATTATCAATTTTAGTCTTGACTTCAGGTTCTCTCGTAAAATGCTCCCGATCAACGGATTGTCCCGACGACAAATGGTTTTGCGGCTCCAAGGGCCGATGTATGTGCAAAGGGAATTTTGTGCAGATTGGCACTCAGTGCTGGAAAAGTAGGTCTAGCGCGTCCACTTAAAGTTTTGACGTCTGTTTCAGAACATGGAATCAATGAAGGTCCGTGCCATTTTGACCAGCAGTGCTCCTCTGTGTGGCCAACTTCGAAGTGCATCAACGATAAATGCGTCTGTCCGCCTCCGTTCATCGTGGTTTCTACCTATCACGGACTCGCCTGCACACTACCAGGTTGATTTATCATTTTGCAGCCGAGCCATTTGTAATTGTGCTATTTTAGACGAATGCCCGATGGGTTCCAAAACCTCGGTTCTTCTGAAAACGATGAACTGTCACGTGCGAGGAGGCTGTGGAACTCATTCCAATCTGGAGCACCTCTTCGACTGTATCCAGTTCGGCTCGTCCACTTCGATGTGTTGTCCAAACAGAGGTTTGTTCCAGGACTGTTGAATATATATGCACATCGATCTGTTCAGCCTACACTTGCATGCAGCCGGTAATGCCTGGGAACGGGCCCGGCAAGATTCTCCGTTACTACTACGATGCCACTACCGATCGGTGCACTTCGTTCATCTTCCGCGGCGGATCCATGATTAATACCAACGTTTTCCAGTCCAAACACGAGTGCGAACTTTACTGCAAAGCGGGTAACATAGCTGCATTCTAATTTCATTGTCCACGCGGTTCGTTGCAGAGTGTCCTCGTGGTTTGGTTGAAAAGTCGCCCGAAGGCCATGCACTCCGGTGCTCGGAGGACAGCGAGTGCGGACACAAATACTCTTGCTTTAAACACGATGCCAATGGCGACGGCGTTTGCTGTCCTTCCAAAGGTGGACGGAAGTGCGAGAGGCACCACGAAATAATGAAGTTTCTTTGCAGACTGGATTTGTTCGAACGAGGGAGGTGTTGCATATGACGCTCCGAACCGTCGAACGACGGAGTTCGATCAGGGAACTGCTCTGCAGCATGTGTCTTCCGTATTTTACCCTGTCATCAGGTTAAAAAGTTTCCATTGCGGTAGAATGATGGTTGAATGCTTTTCAGGTATTTCTACTCACGAAGCGAACAGAGGTGCAAGGCATTTTTATTCCAAGGCGAAGGAGGCAACTTCAACCAATTTTTGACCATTGAGCAATGCAAAAACTTCTGTAGCGCAGGTATTTTCTGTTCCATTTTTATTGTGCGTGTTTGAGTTGCGACCAATTAGGGCGGTTATTTGAAATCAGTAAAATATGAGCTCTACAGTGCCAGTCATTGGATAGGCTTGCAACTACTTTTTCTCCATCGTGCTCGCTACCGACTTAATTGGAATTTTCAGTTACTTGTAACGGCAATGCGCTTACCGTTAATGGAAGGACGGTTAGCTGTACAGAGGAGGACCCTTGTATCGATGGATATGCTTGCACTTATGGTGTTTGCTGCCGCGAGAGAGGTTCGTCGGTTTCGTTTTTTATTTTTTTGAACAATCGCCTGGGTTGCAGATGCGCCCTGTATTCCCGGATATGAAGTGTTGAAAGAAAACTACGTCTACGGAGTGGAGGCGCCGAAGGAATGTTCTCGGAACGCTGAATGCCCGCTGCCATATTCATGCCAGCCGAGCAACAGAATTTCAAGTGATAACAGCAAGGGATACTGCTGCCGCAAGAAGAATATGAAATGTTGCAATTGCAGAAAAGTTTTTTGTGACTTCACGTGTTCATTTTCAGATGGAAAACTGAAACCACAAGAGCATTTCCTACCGACTCCTCATGTCAACAATTCGTCTTCGCTCGAGCTGGTCTCTACTGAATCTACGGATGTGAATCTGATTTCTTCAACTGCAACAACTCAACTACCGACTTTGGCACCCTCTTCAACCCGGGGATCCGTTATTGCTATTCCAGTCCTTCGTTGTCCAAGTAGTGGCGTCTCTTGTATCCTATTGATGAATTTATCATTTGTAGGTAATCGTGCCACTTTGATGGACGAGCATGGCAGTCCCGCGATCTGCGATTTTTCAAATCTAGCGCCAGTCGATGAATTCACCTTTGTGAGGCGTTGTGGTGGATCCGCTGACTACCAATGTGCGTTTGCCAATCTGAACTCTACGAGTGGTATTTGCTGTTCGGAGATGAAGCCAGAACAGCATCGGTGTCCAGACGGCCTGGTCCCTCTACTGGATTCAGTGAATCATAAGACAAAAGTCTGTTCGCCTCTGCTTTCCAGTTCTTGTGAAGCCGAAGACTCCTACTGCGTTTTTGACGAACTTTACGGAAGCTACCATTGCTGCAGGTAGGCTGCAACGTTTCTGCATTTTTGTTTAATATTTGCTTCACCGCAGGAATGAGACTGCGGCCCAGTTCTCCACAAGCACGACCACTGTTCAAACCTCAACGACAGAACCTACAACGCCTTTGGTTAGCCGAAAACTGACTACGGCGACTCTTCCTTTGACGACTGTTTCGACTACGACTCCTGTACCTACGACTTCGACGGAACTCACGACGGCTATGATCGAAGAAAATTATCAAGGTTGCGAGTTCGCAAAGACGGCTTTTAAGGATCCTATGAGTGGTGAAGGCTTAATCTGTCAGCCGAACAGACCTGGCGACTGCCCACCAGGATTCCAGTGCTACTTCTCCAAATCCAAGCAGCAGCACCAATGCTGTGGAATCACATCATGTAAATGTTGCGATATACTCAAATTAGTACGTTTCACGGTTTTCAGTATGCTCGACAAATAGTGCCGCTTATATCAGCCCTGTCACTCTGAATCCTGTAAGCTGTTCGGACCATGTCGGGTGTCCGAAAGGCTTTTTCTGCTTTGCGTCCCACGGCACCAGTGGATTGCGCATTGAAGGCGTCTGTTGCTCAGAGGATCCCGTTGCTAGTAAGTCTTTTCTTGCGGATAGGATTGATTTTTTGTTGAATGTTCAGGTCTCTGTGATCAAGGACTTGCACTGCGAAATAACGAAGGCCATGCCGTGAAGTGTGGTCCTACTCCTTGTCCGGATGGGTATAACTGCTTCACCCGCTTCAATATTAGTTTATGCTGTCCAACTAACCGTAAGTGTCTCGGTCCAGATTTATCTGATTGTGAGCGGACGATTTCAGAAAACATTTGCCATCAGCGGTTCCATCAGGGGTTGCCGTGCGAAGAGGCTCCTCCACAAACTGGGTTTTTCTTCGATGCCGAAACGAAGGCTTGTCTGGAATTCACGTACAGCGGCTGCGGTGGTAACGACAACAGATTTGACTCCAAAGCTGATTGCCAGGCATTCTGCAAGACCAGTGGTAATTTTCCTATCCTTATTTTTAGATTCAGGTGTAATTGATACGGGCTTTTTAGCAATCTGTTCCGTCGGAATGCCCCTTCTCCTTCCCGATGGGAAAATAGCGCATTGCTCCGACGACAGCCAATGTTTAGCCGGATACAGCTGCACCATAACCGCTGGTGGAAATTATTGCTGTCCGAAACTCGGTAAACAACATCGTCGATTATTTGAAACTTTGTATGTGCTTCAGAAATGACCTGTTCGTTACCCGTGGACTCGGGATTGGCCTGCTTGTCGGATAAAACGCGTCTCCAAATTCCAGCAAGCGAACCATCGCCGACTCTTTTTTGGTACTTTTCCTTTAACGACTTGACTTGCTCTCCGTTCGAATATAAGGGCTGTGGAGGCAATTTCAATCGGTTTTCGACGCAGAAGCATTGCAACTTGGCTTGTTCGCAAGGTTGGTCTGCCTGACGCAGTATGCTATATTTTTGTTTGTTTAAGCTTTATGTCCTGCTGGGCATCCGAAGATGAACAGAGGTAATATTGTGAAGTGCTCAGAGCACAATCGTTGCGGGGAAGGCTATATTTGTATGCGGTCAACCGTTGGGCTCAATGACTTTAGTGTCTGTTGTCCTAGACCAGGTAAAGAAAGAGTCCGGGAGGCTTCTATTATCTTTCATTTCTATTCTAGAACTTCTCTGCGACGATCGTCTTGAGCCGGCTGTAGAATGTATTCAAGGACAGGTTTGATAAGTCGTGATTTACTACGTTAGAGGCTGATCATTCAGGTGCGATATCAGTATAACAGCAACCTGAACCAGTGCACACGATTTGCCAATGGAGGTTGCCTGTCTGCGGACAACAGCTTTGCGAGCCGGGCTGAATGTGACATGATGTGTATTTCGGGTATTTTTGGTCTGACGTATTTTCTGACTTTCAACATATTTTCAGAAGCGAATCAGTGTCCCGATTCTCACGAACCATACACGGACAAAGTTCACAAAAGGCAGCTCACATGTTCCTTGGACTATGAGAGCTGTCCGGTCGGTTATTCCTGTGTGCCTGGACGCAACGGGCTGTACAACTATTGTTGTGCTGGTGGGTTGCTTGTAACTATTATTTCACAAGGGCAAACTGTTTAGAAGAAAAGTGTCCCGAAGATCAAGAACCACTGCGTCTATCAAATGGAACTAAAATGACTTGCAGCCCCGGTCCGTTTGGTTTCTTCGACGCTTGTCCAGCTGGGCACTCCTGCACGAAAATGGCGACAGGTCGACAAATCTGTTGTCCTCGTAAAAGTAGGTCAGGTGCGTGAGATACGTACATTATAATGTAAGGATTCAGAGCCGAGTGACATTTGTCCGTTCCCCTCACAACCGTTCATTCACACCATGGAAGGCAAACCTATGACATGCGACTCAAGGTATAGCCGATGCCCGTTTGGGTACGTTTGCCTAAAAAACCGACCGCACGGAGAAAACTTTTGCTGCTCAGACCTGGGCGATGTGGGTACCACTCTTACTACTACAGAGCCATCCGAGACTACCGAAACCCTGCGTAAGTGCTGTGACTGTGGCTGCTTAAAACGTTCCGGTAATTCAGATCGTCTTTACGACGCGAAGAGCGCCTGTCCTTCCGGAATGGCAGTTCGACCACACCCGACCACTAACCAACCTATCGTGTGCCAACCCGAAGTCTTAAACTACTGTCCGCGACACTCACAATGCGAATACAGTGGCCTCTATTGGCAGTACATCTGCTGCATTTCACTGAGCACCCACGAATTCTACGACATCCCTAGCTGAATTACTACTTAATTACATAATCTCTACTGGGTACAATGTAATCTCTTGCAACCAACATTGTATTAAAACATTCTAACAACGATTTTCGTTTTTTCATGACGTCTTGTATTTTGTGGTCGTAATCAAAGAGAGGTGATAGTAACGAGCTATTCATTCGGGTTTGAAAGTGATCTGATCACCGCGACCCCTGTCTATCTTCAATCGTGAATGGCACGTAGAAGACGAAGTCGATTAACTGAAGGCAAAAGAGTGCCCCCTCCCTGCAGTCGGGAAAGTTGTATCCTTATCACAAAGGACCAAATGACCGTTATCGTAGAGAGCTTTTGAGTGTTCTATGGAGGTATTTAGGAATTGGCACCACATTTCTATTGTAAAGATGATGATCCCACCAATCGGATTACGATCTGACCTTCAGTGCAGGATTTTTCTCTTGTGCGTGTCGAAGTACAAATCCACATCTAAATTCATCCACCTCAAATTCGCAATGTCAATATTTTTGAAGTATATTGGACTTCTCGACAGGTTTTAGGTGTTTGCCGTCTATTTTTCAAGACGGATTTATTGACTTGTGATATTGATATGATACACTTCCACAGTTTTAATCGCATTAACGTCTTTCGCCGACTGTCGTATATAAATTAGAGAGAGGGCGTGGAAAACTCAGCTTTTCAGATTTCAGATTCACCTTCGGTCCCCTTAATTCTACTGTCATGGGAAAGTTCGATGGAAAGGTGGTGATTGTGACCGGTGAGCAAACGCGGATTTGCATGCATATTGATATATTTATTGCTCTAGGATCAAGTTCCGGAATCGGTCAGGCCACAGCCATACAATTCGCGAAGGAAGGTGCACGCGTCACTATCACTGGAAGATCTGCGGAACGACTGAAGGTAAGTTGAACGCTGGCATGTTGTCGTTTAGAAACTTTTTCCAGGTCACGAAGGAGCGCATGATCGCTGACGGTGCTAAAGAGGATCACGTACTTACCGTGATTGGCAACGTGGAGGAAGAATCCTGCGCTCAGGAACTGGTGAAACAGACAGTTGCCAAGTGGAGTCGCATTGACACACTGGTTGGAGTTTCGTCAAGGTGATTTCTTTGATTCCCGGAATGTTATAGATTAACAATGCTGGTGTGACGGTGAAACCAGACGTAGATCCGGAAAGTCTCGAAACATTCGACTACATTTTCGCCATAAACCTCCGAGGGTTTGATATCCAGTTGCAGCAGATGTCGATACTAAAGCTTTTTCAGGGTTATCCAGTTGACCAAATTGGTTCTCCCTCACCTTATCAAATCCAAGGGTAACGTTGTCTCCATCAGCAGCATTGTGGCCTACCGACCGGTAACGGCGGTGTCATGGCACTCGTTGCATCTTTGAGTCTTTAGATTGCCGACTTATGCTACTATTCGATGACAAAAGCCGCCCTCGATCACTTCACTCGAATTTTCGCCTTGAAGTATGCCAAAGAAGGCGTTCGATTCAACAACGTGAAGTATGAATGTCCCACGTTGAGAATGCAATTTTTTGTTTCAGTCCCGGTTTCACCAAAACGTCAATTTTCACGCGTCATAGACCCGAAGAGAACGAACAAACGGTTTTGAACGAGGTTAACTGACACACAAAAAATAAGTTTCAAGTTGAACGTTTTAGTTCGAAAGCGATTACATTAGCAAGATTGTCCCAATGGGCCGCATGGCTACAAGCGAAGAAATCGCCGACTCCATCCTGTTCCTCACCGGAAATCAAGCGACTTACATCACCGGAACAACACTTGTCGTAGATGGAGGATTCTGCGTTCTGACGCAAGAGACCGGTCGCTTCTGAGCGTCAATAAGCCCATTGTCAAGTTGTGTTCTTTCGCATTCATTCGTTTTGTTCACATTACTCGAAAGTAGTTTCGGCAAAATAAATATGGTTAACGGATTACGTCCAGTGAGATTTTAAGGGAGGCAGAGTTGCCTCCGCGCAAGTTCGCCCTGGAAGAGCTTCCAACTTGCTTGTCGTTCCAGTAATGTATCACGGCAGGTGCGCTGATTTCCCTACTCAACCGCGAAAAAATTAACCGCCAATTTAAATAAATAGTGTATTTAAGCGCCACGTTTTAACCTGATTAGATTGTAACGTCCTACACGTTCAATTAGCTCTATCCGTTTCTGCTCAATTTTTACTTCCGTGTCACTCGGGTCAACGGTCACATTGTGCTTACGGAGAAACGCCGTTTTCGTTGCCATATCCGCTTTTTTAGGGGGGATTCTCTCCAAGATACGGCCGTGATAAGCGGCGTTATCAATGACTAGGCACGGCTAGGACATCAGTCTGCAAATAACTCTTTAGGAAAGAACCTTACTGGAACCAAAAAACTCTCTTGGCCATCAACTCACGGTTTTGACACGACGCCGCGCCTGGGCTATCCCATTTATCCGATCACGCTCAGATGCAGTCTTCTGTGCTAGCGCGAGGGTTCCTCAATCCCGTTCCTTCTTCAGCGCCCTTACCTCATCTACCAACCTTTTCACATCCTCCTTCAGCTTGCGATTTTCTTTCTTCAAAGCTTCAATTCGATTTTCCTTTATTCTCTGGTGTCCCTTCGCGGCATTCTCTTGTTGATTCGACTTCGGTTGCTTCTTGGTGCCATCACGTGCTATCTTTACCTTAAATAAGCAAAAAACATTTACTTCCCTTTTCAAAAACTAGCCATGTTGATGGCGCACCGCGTTGGCGGTTATTTAAATTGGCTGTTTTTTTATTTTTTGGCGGTTGGGTCGGCACACCATTCCGTTTCACTCTAACCCGGAACCTGGTTTGTTTCAAAGTGAGGTATGCAAATTGCTGCGATACGCTGCGGGAGAATAGCTACCACATCCCACTGACTCGGGTAGCAGGCGACCGGTGTAATCAAAGTATTTCCCTGAATCCCGGTCACTTGAACATATCCCGCAAAGAACTCGTGATGTAATTTTCAAACTGATAATATTATTGTTTTTCAGCAAATCGCGCGTCACTTAAACGCTCATCGATTAAATTACGTTATTTTTAAATTGATGACATTACAACATTCCACTGCTTGGTGAACGGTCTGCCACCTGATGTAGCATAAACAGACGCTGCATTTCGATAAGCTTTTGGGTTTTGTCTGAGTCAAAAACTGAGTTTAGAACTTGTTTTGAGCGCATAGTTCGTAGCTGACAGTGCAAACTGGACAAATATATTACAAAACGTTCATAGCATAAACAAAAATAGTTTCAAATTTTTAAGATTAATAAATCAAACTGATGAAATTATTTGAACACGGAACCTCCTCGAGAGTGTAGTTTAGCATTTTCCACCGCACTTGCATTCGGGGCACGGGCACTTCTCAACGCCACATTCTGAAAGACAACCGACTGAATCTCAAAGTTTCGAAGGTCTACAAACCGTCCTTGCAGCACTTTCCACTGTAGGTAGGGCAGCACTTGGGCTTCTCGGTGCCACAACATCCCTTGTCCTTGCAACATTCCTTCTCCTTGCAGGTGCATTCCTTGCCTTCGGCACAACCTGATGACGAGTTTTAAAGTACGCAAAAAAGTAAAAAAAAAAAACTAACCGCATTTGCATGGTTCAGGCATCGTGGAGCGATTTAGTGACAGTCGAGCACACAGCAGAGACAATATCGACACTTTATGTGATCTCTGGGAGTGTTTATAACCTACGAAGTACGGGAGGAGCCACGTCGCACAACAAATGTAGATAACGAGAATATTTGCGACCCGAAAAAGAATATTGATTTGGTCACTGGTGTCACAGCGTGGCGTTCCGTGTTTGAGAGGCATATGAGAACTCACGCATAGCTTCACATATTATTATTTGTATTAACACAGGGCAAGAAAACGTTTTTTTATTTTGTGTTGTTTGAAAAAACATAAGAATAAATGCTTTATCGAAAATTGTATTTTGTGCCTTTGAGTCTGTTGACCGAAGTATGGTAAACATCACACAGATTACGAGAAAACGGAGTATTTGTCCAAGATGTTTTCAATAAACATCGGACTTTGTCAGTTCATCAAAATCGTATCCACGCATGTAGAGTTGCTTGAACGGATAAAGGATTGCTTTAATGTGAGATGTTAGTCCAGCTGCCAGAAGAATGGGCACAGTGAAGTACATGTGCATGGCGCAGAGCACAAGGACAGTACGAATAGCTCGTGGAATCGGCTTCACTTTGCCAAAAATAAGGCGGCACAACCGGAGAAGGAACGGAAACTGACGGCGATCCGGGTAAGGTTCATTGGACAGCATGACAGGGTTAGCAACTAAAATAATTTATTGTACGCTTATAACTCGCTTTACCCGTTCTTCGAGCCACAGAATTGTCGACAAATTGTCAGAAAACGGCAAGCTAAGTCAACGCAATAATTAAACCAAAGTTAGTTTCCTAAAAGAAATGCGGCGACCATTTCCCAACGCGGTTCCGGCGTAGTATGAAGCCCGCTTTTTCTTTCAAGCATATGTAGAACGCAGTTCAAGCGCACAATCGCTAAATGCTAAAGCGCTTACCACTCAACCGCTGATCATGTTTGTTTTCTTGGAAGACGCTGATGACACGGGCGGCTTAATGAGTTGCCCCACAGGCACATATAACTAACTCACTTTGGCAATCTCCGATAAAAAACGAGTGAGTGGAGGAAATGGTTTTTATTTTGGCCGGAACATGTAAACGCTCCACAACCGCCAAACTACAGCCAAGCGCCTTTCGCCGTTTTCAAATCCGATTTAAATTGATTTGATTCACATTTTTTTTGAAAACACGAAGACTGGCTGCAGGATTTCCTGTCCGCCAAAAAAGCTTTATTTTCATCTTTGATAGCTCTAATGGGGACATTCTACGGATTCTCAGTCTCTTAGAGTAACTAGCGTTAATGGAAAGGCTTTGGCCGCAATAGCGCAAAAAGCCACGGAGCGTCAAAGTGCTTAGCATAGCTCAAAAATGACGGAACAGCTAGGTGTAAAGATTGGCAGGGTGTGCTTTTGGGTTTTGGCGATAGGAAACCAAAATTTTTCTTTGTGGATTGCCTCAAATTGAATTGCACTCAGTATCCTTGTGCCAAGCACTTGTCGCGACTTGTCTTTGTCTGCAGTTGACGTCGAAGCACGAGAAATGAGAGAGACACTGGACGAATTCGCCAGACTTGGTCCACGCATTAGGCACGCAGCAATTATTGCTTTACTTATAATAAGCAAACAAAAAGGCTTTTACGCTTGTTTGTGTTCCTTTTAAACCCCGCAATAAAATTCATACGTAATAATATTCTCGGAGCACCTGCTTAAGGTAAAACATGGGAAGCCAGCAAGTGTTGCTCAATCCAGACGGAACCCTCAGAACTAAAGTCAGAAGTCTCAAAATAGCTTCCTTAACATTCTGCTCAACTGGTAAATTATTAATCGGTCTGTACCACCAAGAAATTATTGCGGCACTCTCACATGCTAATGTACGATGCGAACAGGAAGCAATCCTGGGACTCCGCACACGTTTCTCCCATGAAACATTCACAGCTGATGTTTGAGGGTCATGTGACTTTCGCTGAGGAATTCTGAGGTCAGAGCAGATCCAACTTTTTGCACAACACTCCACAACTTCCACGTGAGTAAAGCAGAAAAAAGTGCAACAGTGTACAGCGATTGTACACCATTCTGGTATCATGTCAGCTTGTCTGGAGAAATCTTGGTAAGCGCTGGTCCGCCTCGTCAAATTAGCTTAGTGAAACACTTATTATTCAATTAGGAACGGATCCTCGAGAACGGATTTCTCCATTATTATATATCCTCGACGCGCCGTCGTTAAACCACATTAAGTATCCGCATCTCATCACGTCTGGGTGCTTGTTATTATTTTATCCATTGCATCTAAATCTACTTTCCAGTGCTCTTCACTTTCCGATAACTAGTTAAACCGATAGTTTTTGCGATAACTGCACAAAAGGCATGTGACTTTGGCTATGGCATGCCCGTTTGCTTGTGAACTCACAAGCAAACTTTGAACAAGCTGAAGAAACGCTTCGAACAATTTCAATAAAAATTAGGTATTTCGACTGTTTTTAAGCGTGTAAGTTTCCGATTAATGCGTTTGCGGTAAACAAACAAAAATATATTACGTGTAAACGTACTTGGTGTTGCTTAGGCGTAATTCAATTAAATTAACGAGTGACAAAGCCAAAAACAAATCGCTGTCGTTAGCGCCGGTGACGCTCTCCAATAATTTCCCACGTTTCCGTTCGAAATCCAAACGTTTGCAAAACAACGCTGAAATCCGCCTACTCATGTATCCGCTCCTCGCGTTCATTTCTCGAAAACTCTTGTGCATCTGCAATAGCACACATAAGTTGACATCAGAACAGACAGTGGCCGAAATTGGCGCAATTCAAAGGCGCCTTCCCTTCGTCGTTTTAATCCAAACAAAACTATATGAATAGTTGCGGTATGTGCGGAGTAGTTAGCCAGCATTTTTGCGCAGTCTTAGTTTTCATTTACTCCAAGATAAAATCGGTTTCATTTCCAAACAACGTCTTTCGAACTTTCTTATAAATTAATAAGGTCTTCAGAGCTAACAGAGATCATTTTGGTTTTGGATTTTCGCACAAACAACTACATGGCACACGACCCAAAATACATGGCATACGGCGGTCTTCCGCAAGAAACCGAAATCTCCTTTCCGAAACTGCGGCTTTTGCCAATTGGGGTTAATATAACCTCGTTTTTATTGGAGTGATAATTTACCGCATAGGCGGCAGAGGATCTATTCACCGAAAATTGTACCTGTCAATCTCTCTTTTGGTCTCGAACTACTACACAACCCTCCAAAATGTCCTGCTCTCTGATCAGGCCGTGTGTAATGCAATATGTAATAGAATACTGCGTGTATGCAGTTTAGAATTTTGAATAACCTAAGGTAGATTTCTTGACGTGGGCTGCCGCAATGGATCAAATTGCAAGAAATGCTGATACTCGATAGTTTCATAAACAAACGCCTGAGACCCACAGCATTGTTGGTACCGTAGTCAGGAGAGATAAGTGTGCTAAGAAATGAAATATTGAAGAGGCCACGTGAAACCCTCGCGCCGAAATGCTATCGTTGAATGCATTTCCGCGTTGAATCTCCGCCGGCAGTTTTTGCGAAGCTGGATTTTACTACTACAAAATAGGATAGATCGGGTTTTGTGTGCATCAACTTTTTAAGATTGAGTTTCTAGTTCCATGACAAATCTTGTTTTCAAGGTTTAAGAGTCTTCATTTTTTTCACTTTTTTAAGTGGAGGTGGCTTGTTCTTCCGTTGTTTGATTTGTTTATTCACGTGGGTCGGCAGAAATGCACGGCTATTGACATAGAATCTCATGAGTTCAAACTCCACCGACAGTTTTGCGTAAGCATGGCGAGATCTCAAGTGTCTCTGTTGTGCTACAAGCTGCCACAAACAAACCCACTTTGTGTACAGTTCCATCTGCGCTTCTTTTTAGCAGATATAAAGTCGCTGTAAAAAAATATTTTGGTATTAATACGATTGTATAACGCTTATATTAAAAACTTAGTAGTGAAAACGTGAGATTTCTTAGGGTTTCCAACAATTTTTTTTCATTTTGATTTCTTAGCCACGCCTCTTCCATCACGTTGGCCAATCAGTGGCCACCCCTTCTGCCACACCTTTTCGAGCTACGTCTATAGATAGTGCACGCGATCGGGTTTGGACAATCTAGTCATTGCTTAAATTTGTCAGTTTAGGACAACTGCTCTCAGAGTTCCTTTAAGTTGACCCCACTTCAAACGTTGTTTCGCTTCACTCGTCCAAGCAAGCATGCAGATTTTCATCACCGTCACGTTCCTCATTTGCATTCTCGGAGCCATTCAGCCTGCAAGCTCTGGCCGCATTCCGCAGTCATGGCCTGAGGAGATGTCCTACGGGAACAGTGTTCAAGACTCTGTGCAAGAACCTGCTTATGAAGATGAAGGAAAAAGCTACGGATTTCCAGTGATGTTTCAGTCAAAGATGAAGCGTGAACTGCTGCTGGACTCAAACCCCCGTCGTGTCTGCGGAGTAAAGTTGGTTAAAACAGTGGTCAAGATCTGCAAGGGATGCGTCAAATCTCCCGGAATGGTTCCTGTGGAACATAAGCGATCAGAGTCCATTCACAGTGAGTTCCCTATAGTAAAATACTTACTACAACACTTGCGTTCAGGTCTCACTCACGAGCTTTTGAAGCGCGACCCACGTGAAAGCATTACTCGCCTGTGCTGCGCCAACCCGTGCACGATCGGCCTAATCAAGGAGAACTTCTGTTGCTAAATCTAAACCCGATGACACAATGACAATCACATAAAATATCTTTGACTCTCTCAACCAATCGACCTTGTAGCATCCGTCCCGTAGTCTTTACGTCTTATCATCTTTAAACGCTTTCAAAAAAGGTCGAATTTGTGCTTTTTATGCTGTATAATCATTAAAATTGTAATGAGTAAAGAAATAAAGAAAGCGAAACCAATAACTCTCTTATGGTTGTTTCCGACTTCTCCCAAATGTGAAAAGTTTGAACGTTCCTTTGTTCGTAAACGACAGTTGTTAAACAACAGATGAAACTACTACAAGGCTTCTCAGCATGCTCTAACTTGGGAGTTAACTTGAAAATTGAACCTTTGACCCCAAGTTAGGTGCAAGTTAGGTTGCATATCGTCAACAAGAACTTTATAACTTCAAATCTTCAAAGATCTTTTGCAACCGTGGGTGCGCCATTGCTGTGATGGAGATTCGAAGTAAAAACAAGAAAACATGCTTAGAACAGACAGACATTTTAGATAGCCGCCGATATGGGTCTTTCTATGCCGTTTTGGTGACCTCTTGATGGTCGCCAGAGCATTTTGGAGATGTCTGTTTTCTTCTTTTCGCAGTTTTCCAAAACACTTACATTTTGCGTTTCTTTTGTACACCCCAAGTTTTCAGTGTTATTTGAATTAGTTTCTTGGACGGCCTTTGGCTTGAACGGCTGCTTATCACGTTCTTTGCGGGTAACGTTCGTGCATGTCGGTAATAACGACTGCAACCAATTTTGCGTGATATCCGGAGAAAGAAGCACGTTTTGTGGAGGGGGATGAGAGCTCATGTGATCCTTGAGAAGCCCACACAAACAAAATTTCGCGTGTTAGTTGTTTACACACACACCTTAATGTGTCTAATTGTTTCTCCCACATGTTACGATCAAAAAACCAATTAGCTGACTTAAATTCAAAAAAACTCTCAAAAGCAAAGCTGAACAAATTGAATCGGCGCTATCCAACAACCGCAAAAGCGAGTAATAACAGGAAGATCCCAAGTAGTTGTTTTGGAAATGCGTCAGCCAATTAACGTTAAATTTGAGACTCTCAGCGACACCACATATTTGCCACGAGGTATTTAAACTTTTTTTGCTTTTAATGCGCCAGCTGCACCTAATAATTTTATCCTCCTCTTCTGCACCATTGTCTAATGACAGCAGTGCGTTGCACTACGTCCAAGCATGCTCACTGTATCATGTCCTTAGTTTGACTTTTTAGTGTACCATTTTTGGTGGAGTAAAAAACAAGTAAATATGGCTAGAATTTGAGCTTTAGTATAGTCTGCTTGGCAGAGTTTTTTGTCGCTCAAACCATATGCGACACAAACTAAGAATTTCTTTTTTAGTGTATTTTGCTTAGTGTTTCTAATTTTGGTTTGTGGCCTTCAGTGCACTACTATAAAGTGCATCCTGTGTCCAGTGTCTTGAGTTATTCAGTACAGTGGCGTCAGTTTTGTAATATTACTTCTAAACTGCCGGGCATCTTCAGCTTTGGACGCTTCGATGTAACTTCCTTGACCCTGAGTAAGTTGTTTTAATAATTGCTAACCGGCAGCAGTTTCTTCGTAGACCAAGATGAACGGCGGTGGACGAATTGTTCGAGTTTTTCGTTGAGATGTGTTAATGGGCAGAAGCTGCTACATTTGATTTTTGTATTGCCTTGTTTTTAATTGCATCACCCAAGAAAACTTTACGTGTTCCGTGTGGAACAAGGTCTGGTAACGGACCAGCGTTTTCGGAGGACTCCAGGACTGAACAAAAAAAAGTGATAATAATGCAATGGGAGGACGTGGTCGGAGGGTGCACAGCCTCATTTATCAACGTTGAAGCGATAGATGGTGAAAGAAAATCAGAAAAACTATTTGTTTTCAGGAAAAAGAGGATTGTAAATTGCAATTAGGCAAGTTGTCAGTCATTTGTCAGTTCCTTTCGAGGAAGCATACTACCAAGCGTAAGGAAATAGATTGCCACCCGCGCGCAATTGTAATTAAATCGTGCAGCGGCGTTGACAGAGATAAATAGAAGTTGGCCAGAATGGACAAGGACATCTGCACCGATTCGGTGAGCAATGACGCTTCCTATTTTAGGGATCTTCATTGGCAAAGTGAAATAAGATTGTCTCCGAAGGAGTTCCAAAGTGGAAATAGCGGCATTTCATAACGGGGCGACTGACGACTATCTGGTGGACGAAACGCGGAGACTGGCGACTCGTGTCTGAGTTCTTGGCAGAAAAGTTTAGTTTATCTCTGTTCTCCAGTTCGCTATTTGGCATTTTTAAAATTAATGTGCAAATCGATGAATGTGAAGCGTTTTTGGCTAGTTGCAAAGCGATTCAGCTGAAATTGTTTGTGACAGATGCTGAGAGTTGACCAGACAATTGGACATTGTTTGCGCGCACTTGACTGTCCGTAGCCGAGACTCCCGTTCTCGGCGACTGCAATTTCCGGCCTTGGACATGTTGTGTCCGTTGCCCCGCAAACGGCAGAAAGTTGGCGGTGTTTCGGAGGCTCTCTAAAAAAACGGCTCCGCACAAAAACGCGTTTCCGAAGAGTTCAATAACTATGCCCGGCTGCTTTTATATTACCGTGTAATGTGATTTCTAATGCGGAATTGTCCCATCCGGAGAAGAAAACTTCTCAAAGGACATCCATTCGAAGCGCTGGAAATCAGAACTATCGATGGATTAATTTATTCGCCTCAATTTATATTCGCTGTCTTCGCCGTCTTCGCTCAAAAATAATTTGCTCAAACTGAATTTTTTGTCCTTTGACTGAACTTTCAAAATTTATAACCTTCCATAAGCCGGTCGGATGGCGCACAAACCCTTCCCCTTCTCCTCGTCTCTTGCACCCAGCTCAAATCTCACTCGGTTATTCATTCAACAAAACTTAATATTGCTTCATTGTTTTCTTTCCTCGCTCGCGTTTTTCGGGAACCTCCCCGATGTACTTCTTAATTATGACACAGCAGGGTCATGCATGGAATATAAGACATGCTTGAAGTGTTGGTGACAATCACGCTGAAAAAAATCCTTTTTTCCGTCTTTAAGACGTATAAATGCAAGATCCACACATGATCACGACAGTGTTCAGAAAATGTTTTCTTCAACTGATTTAATGACTGTGAAGCGTTCCGGCGCTGTTAAAGCCCTTTATCAAAAGTCTCGTTTTTCCATATCTTTCCGCTGTGTAAAGTGTTTGTTTTGAGCATTTCTTAAGAGAAAAGGAATAAATCAAAGGTTAACTTTTTCATTTTCCTAGTGTTTGCTTCAGAAACTCTTTCCGAATTTTCCATTCCATCAAGACGATCAAACTCTGGCTGTTTAAGTGTAATACTTTCGTCCCACACTGTTCTCCAGGACTCCAGAAAGTTTTGTGCTACTTGTTCCAAGCGTGTTACTTGTTTGAAGGTGTTTCCAGGAACAGTCTTGTGTGGATTGTAAAGAGACCCAAATCTGTAGTAAGACAAACGCAACGTCTTTACGACTCGCGACATCTGTTGGCGATTTAGCTCGTTTGATCAAACGGGGCCACTCTCGTCCACCGCGACGTTTCTGTTGTCTCAGGGTTTATTGTAGACGCCGTCAATCCGTTTTTTTGGTTCGTGAAAGGATGTGTTGTTGACTAGCCAGAGGCTGATGGGTTCATGTTTAGAGCGACCGTTTTCCTGATGAACTTCCGTATTTGGCTGGTCGTCGCAGTGTTTATCGGAACGTTTTTGGTGGTAAGTTTAAACTTTTGATAATTCTTTGATAAATTTGATAACTTTTCAGGTCGAAGGAGTGCGAGGTTCCCTGGTCCTCAAGAAGACGCACCAAAACTCGCTGGAGAACACGGATTCCGAAGAATATTACGAAGACAGCGAAGGTGCCCGCTTGTTTTCTCAATTCGACCACAAGAGTCTGAATAAGGAAGCGGTCTTTGAGCAAGGGTTAGCAAATGTTTTTAACAGTACTAATTAATCACTAATACTTTAGAGAAACCCGGGACTTTCTCCACTTTTTGCAGAAGATTGAATACGACCACAGGCAATGTCCAGAGGGTGAAAACGGAGGTTTGAGCTTATTTTCGGGCTTTCAGGGAACTAAACTACAATGTTTAGAATCGGTCAAAATCTTTGTCTCCGTTGTTGTCAGCAACGTGCGGTCTGTTTCAGAAGTTACAATGGTATACACTTTCTAGGAATTGCGTTGAAAGCAAATAGTATTGCAGGACTACAACTTGGAACTCTTTTACCGCGAAGCTTGGCAGGATCCCAGACTTGTCTACGACAAAGAAAAGTTCAAAAACAAATCCGAAATTGCCCTTCACGAGAGTTACACTAATTTTATTTGGCATCCTGACACGTTCATGCCAAACGCCATCGCATCCAAGAACCCACGGAAACAGTCAATCTCTCATCGCTCGCTTTTAAGGTAAGCAGGCAACTCTAGCTGCTATGCATTGCCCCTTTTTGCGATGAACCAAGTCTGATCACTCGTGTTTGAATATGGAACTTTATGAGTCGTATATATTGAATAAAGATTAACCGATTTTAGGCTGCATGATGATGGACAAGTGCTATACAGCCGTCGTCTCTCCGTCGTTGCCGAGTGTCCTATGGATCTCACATTGTTCCCGTTCGACTCTCAAATTTGCAAGTTGGGAATTGAAAGCTGTACGTGTCGATTCCTTTTTTTATATTTGATATGTGTTTAGATGGGTACACCGCAGACAAGGTTCACTACAACTGGTCTCATGGCCTCAGACAAGCGTTGAAGTTGCATAAGATTCGACTACCGGATTTTCAAATCAAGGAAGCCTATGTGACCAGTCATGTCGAGTCATATGCAACTGGTACGTGCGCGCAATTGCATATGACATTGTGACACTTGAGCATTTCAGGAGATTACAGCCGACTGTACGTGTGCTTTGTGTTTTCGCGCGCCGCCGGCTTCTGCTTTCTCCAACTAATCATTCCTTCAACAGCAGTTGTCATAACCTCCTGGGTATCGTTGTGGATGGAAAATGAAACGTCATTTCAAGTAGAAAATGATCTGCTTCATCACATTGATTTGTTCCAACCATTTTAGGATATGATCTCGATCATTCTCACAATAACATTCCTTCTGTTCTCCTATAACGAGGTGATGCCTCGAGTCAGCTACATCAAGGCAATGGACGTCTACTTGGGTGTCTGCTTCTGCATCGTCTTCTTCTCGCTCATAAAACTTGCTGTCGTTAAGTATATGAGACAACGACTACGCATTACGAGGTGAGCGACTCGATCACTGCGGTCCTTATCTGACCTTCCCAGGGACACTTCAATCGCCGGCTTAATGCCCATGGCACGCCTCGCCTCAAACGGTGTCCCGACGGCACTCCATCCTCGCATCAGCACCACAGTAAATCCGCTTCTTATCGACACCAGACTAGCGTAAGTTTCCCGGCAGAAGATACTTGCAAGCACTCTGCTTATCGCAGTAAAGTTTTGCTTATTTTGCAAAACCATTAAGAGGCCCATAAAACGTGTTTATGACCTCCGTTCAGTCCTCTGGCTGCTTTCAATCAATAATTCGTTTTTCGCATCTTATAAGTAGTAGAAATTCACACCGACATCAAATTAAAAAGAATCGCCGTTTAAAAACTCGCATTTCAGTCACAACCTGGGATGCACCACCCTACAAATAGGCAGCATTCCAAGTTCGCCCAGACACCGAAACACAAAACGCAGCAAGTTCATCTTCGACCGCCTTCGGGACATGGAATTCTCGACTCAGTTCATGCGACGATTTCACTGGATATCACAGGTTCAAATAGCAAGGTTCAAAACTTGCAAACTTAGAAATTTCAGATGACCTTCTTCTTCGGGTTTGTCATATTCTGCTTGTTTTATTTCCTTGTCTATCCAAACATCCACACAACGGCGGTCGACCCAGCATGCCGTCGAGAGAACGCTGAATGGTTCGCCGATATTTTGTGATCCTTCTCTGTGTTTATGGTCTTTATGCGCATATAAATGGGCAGAACTGTGGCCAGCTAAGATGCCATTCGGCAGCAAGTAACCAAGTCAAGAGAATAAAGGTCATCGTAGGAATCCGAGGAAAGTCCCGATTCTCCGAAGGTTCCGGTTTCAATTGCCATCGACCCATCGCGGCGCTTTTCCTAAAAACCAATAGAGCCACACATTTAAGCAATACGATCCAATATACTTCTGTAGTAAATACCTGCTGCACGGATAGTCGTGTGCGACGTTCTTCAAAATGGGGAGGACATGCACTTGGACCCTTCAAGATACAGTAGTCCCCGTCTGGCCAAATGTCTTCTAAGATGGATCAACCACTCAGTTATTTAACTCATTCATTTTCGACTTACTCGCTTTGAGCACCTGCGACTTTTCTCGGGCCGGAGAGACTTTTTCGGGCGCTGACCAAACGGAGACAGCGACAAGCGATAAGAGGCAAACGAGTGACGGGCGAAGCATCTCCTCCCGATACGTGTAAAGTGAGCAGCTCTCGAACGGTCGCATTATTTTATATCACCAAGGGTTGCACTTATTATGGAATACAAACACAACTGTTAGCAGCTACGCAAACACACGTTTATTAATGGAATTTCGCGTAGTCTACATAGAAGTTCTGCCACCTAACGGTCAATGTTCAGCCACTCGGTGTTTGAGGGAAATTTGATTTGAGCCACAACAGTGTTTCCGGTGAGAAGCTTCATCTGCGCCTTCCATTGGCCCTGAAACCAGAAAGTAATCGAAGATTTCTTATTGTTAAACTTACGCGGAGCACGTTGTTGATAATGCTGGGAATTTGAGGAAGGTTGATAACGCCGGTGAAATTGAAGGACGACTCAAGCTGGCCGAGCGTGTGGGTGCCTGGAGTGGTCAGCAGGGTGCAGATGCCGCTTCCGAGATACTGGCAGAAATTAAAGGAACTGAAAAACGGTGATTCGTCAGCACAAAAAGTCCGCCGGCTCACCAGTCGTTTTTAGGCACCACTGGATTGACGGCGACTCCGTCCTTGCACACAGTTCCAAGGAGGAAAGAGTTCTTGGACATGGTTAGGTTGGCTCGTCCAGAGGCTACAAGGTCGGATTTTTCGCGCACAATAATGTCACCGGAGACAAGCTTCAAAACTCCTGGGAAGAACATTTCGGCTTGAGAGTTGAAGCATTTTGGGTTGTTGGCTGAGTCGTAGGTCTGCATGGTGACATCTTTGAAGTGCACGGCGACATTTTCTAAACAATATAGGATAAGAAGGTTAACGAAAAGCGAATTCATTGTTTACCGTCATTAATGTCGGCGAGCTTAATAACGTTGTTGACACCATCCGTGCAGGAGGCTGCAGCACAAGCAATGACGGTCAAAGTCAAAAGGAGGAACTTCATCCTAAGTCGGAATGTGCAGTTCGCTGCCAGTGATCAGTCAAAAATGTGGTCGTGTTTTATACTCGCTGCTCTGTATCAAATATGTGCGCCTTGCAGCAGGTAAAGATAAGGAGCACACTTATCCATTTGCATCATACTACCTGTAATATGATGACATGGCAACGAGTCTCTGCAAGCGTTTTGTGACGTATAGGAAGTCATCGTACTTCGGATTCGGCTGCTACCGTAAACACTCGAGCCGTGTTTGCAGATCCTTTGCATGTCAAAAGCTTATTACTAGCAGGCAGAGGACGTTCACTCGCGTAGACTTTTATTCCATTTGGAGCAATTATCTCAATGGCAACCCTCACAGAACGACAATCGCTCACACCTCGCCTTATTGTTGCTGTCTTCATTGGCCATGGATTGAATAGATTCTTCTGTGGACTCAACGGTCGTTACTGGCTTCCGCGCAAGGTGGTTGGCCGCGCACTCGCCGTCGGCTGGGTGCCCTTTCCGACACGCGTAAAAAGTTTAGCACTGCACTTACCCGCAAATTAAGAGAGGCACATTTTCATATTTTCATTAATATTTTATGGCCTTATTTAAGGGTACGTATAGGCTTTTCGATTGGTAATCGATTTGACGAGAGCCCTTAAGAATGAATGAGCTTCGCGCACTTCACTTTCTGAAAAGCTGCGAAGGAATGCTGAAAATATTATATCATAATTTGTGCCTCCTCAGTCGAAGCTGTTTCAGCCGATCTTCTTCCAGCTGCTTCTCACAAGTCCTGTGCCCCGCACTAGGTTTCGTTTAGCGAATATTATGATAAGTTAGAGGAACCAAAGCTCGTAACTGCCCGGGTGTCGTTCCTTGAAGATGTGCGGATTACAATCCAGCCAACGAAAGAAGATCAAGTGACGCCAAACTGACTATAATCTGGCCGACTTTAATTTCCTTATTTGTCTATGACCGCTCAACGGCGAGTCCTCTTTGAGTGGGCAATTGGAAAGCTAATCCTAGGATTACAATTGTTCCCCAACAGCTCTATTTTGACATCACGTCTTTCGACCTTCAGTTAAGAAGGTTTTTCTTGGACAAGACGACTTCTCTCGTCTGGAAACTCCATATTTGGTCTGCGCAGCAACTATTCGAATTCTGTAGGAGGATGAGCGACAACGCCATGTATCCCGAGGCAATATTCAAAAGAAGCCCGTCGCTTGCAATAAGTGATGCCCTTTGATGAGCGCGAAAAGTAGTTTTCAAAAGGAGTGTTACACGCGTTCCAGTACGGCCTTTATTTCATCTCTACCTCAATTTCACCAAACTCTGCGTTGTTCAATTATTAAACGCTGACACTGAGAATCCTTTGGAGATGACGGCTGTTTTCGTGCCGGACACGAACACCGAGGAGAAGAATGCCCTCCATGGCGTCGAGACGAGCGAAGCAGTGATGTGAAAGTAATTCGCGACCGAAAAATGAATGAGCGCATAAGGATACTAACAGACAACGGACTCATCTTCTGCTTCCGATTCAGCTTCTCCTCTGCCGGTCACCTTCATTAATCTTTCCGGTGCCATTTTGTAAGGCTAATTACTCAAGTTCGGACAGGTCTTCGCGATGATTTGCAGATGATACGCATCTACTTAAACGTCTAACCCCTGGCTTTTTCAGAATCCCATTTTAAAAAGCTCATCGCGGTTGTTAGACAGCTGTCAGACGAAACATGAAGGTTGCCTTCGGTTTTCTGCTGCTTGTGTGGAACGCTGAGGCTGCCTCAGAATACCCGTGGACGTTCGACAATGATCTTCTTGGAGGTGAGTTGCTTTTCCGTCGCTTTCTTGTGTTTTTGCCAAGGCGGCTTGAATGAGGTAATGGCGGACGCTGATAACGACCCTGACTTTAATTGAGGCCGAATTCCGTTCCAAACTTTTTCACTTTTGAGGAAAGTTGCCGCTGCGATTTAAGATCTCACGACCAGGTTACAATTGAATTTGCCCGACAGTTTGAGCGACAGATTTATGTAGTTCTTTATTCAACGAGCATATTCAAAAATGCTTTTTGTGGAGAAGAGGCACGCGAGAAGCCTAACATCGATGTAGAGAGTCCAGTTCTTAGTCAGAATAGAAGCTATGAATGAAGTTTCCCACAAACATGTGTGAGAACAGAATTGCACAGAGGAAAGCTGGCACTGGGTCTGCATCTCTTTCCCACCACTCTAGGCCGGGAAGCCATCGGTGGACATCTTCTTTCTAGCAATTAGACTAATTATATGTTGGCAGAGGCGATAAGCGCTCGTTTAAGATCGATCTTGAGAAGCCAAAATCAGATTGCCCGCGGCAATTCGTAAACAACGCGCTGTATTGGATGGGTGCCTGTTGAACTTGCGTTTAGAGATTTACTCAAGCCGACACCGAGTAATTGCATTGGGGACAAAAAGAATAAAACTATTTCGGCGACAAATCGCTTTCGAGCCACTTTCTCCCGCATCCCCGAAAGTTATTTTCGACGTAATACCCGAACCCACAAGTGGCGCCGTTTATCTCCTTTATCGAAAACTTTCAAATTGGCGCCGCATTAATAAATAATGAGAGTTCACACTCCGAAATATGCATCTGCGGAGTCTACTAGTTTCCTGTCGTTGGGAAAACCGCGATTATTACTATTTATTAGCAGCCGGCGCTAAGGAAACCAATTTGCTGCGAACGTCTCTTAGCGATTATTCGATTTCGAAGTGGTGTACACTTGTCATCTTCAGTGTTTTCAGATTCCAGAGTTTTGGGAGCATAAATTAGCGTCCCAATCAGATTTGAAACATGATTTCCTGGTTGATGACTGCATGCTTTTATCCGTGCATTGTAGGCCCCGACTTTTGGGGACTCCTCAACAAGCACTGGAGAATGTGTACGTTGGGGCAGATGCAGAGTCCTGTAAACGTGGACCCGTCTAAACTCTTTTACGACTCCGGATTGACGCCGCTTATTATGGACAACAACGTGGTGAGTGTGAGGCGATTCGGAAAAGTTCTGTATTTTCTGACCTGTTTGAGGTGGAAGCGGAGCTACTGAACACAGGCCAACTTCCCGCGCTCACCATAAATGATTCTGCCGTGCTTTCAAAAAACATCAACATTAGCGGCGGTCCAGGAAATCCTTACAGATACCGGCTTCACAAAGTGATCGTTCATTTTGGCCGCGTTTCCGACGGCGAGAAAGGGTCCGAACACACTGTAGACTTTGTGCGGTTTCCGGCCGAGGTAATATTTGTTGCGCGTTTCGTTCAATTCTGTGATTTACGCGTAAGTGAAAAAGCCTGACCAAAAACCACTCGGAAGAACTAATCCTCTTCAATTGCACAGGTCCAACTTATCGCATACAACACGGATCTGTACGCCAACTTTACCGAAGCTATGACGCAACCCCGCGGCCTTCTAGCGATCGCTGTAATAGTAGATGTAAGCAGTTGAAAACCCTAAGCGACGCTTAGAAATGAAAACGGTGCATGCCTGTTTCAGATGGGAGATATCACAAACACAGAACTCCGGAAGCTTACCGTGGCCTCTCAAAGCATAACTTACAAGGACTCGAAAACAACGCTAAAGAAGTTTAACGCATTTGGTTTGCTTCCCAAAACGTCAAATTATGTTACGTATGAAGGTTCTCTGACATTCCCAGGCTGCTACGAAACTGTCACGTGGGTCATTATGAACAACCCCATTTACATCACAAAAGAAGACGTTAGTTATTGTTTAAAACAGCGTTTTAAAGACTGAATTTTAGCTGCAAATATGGAACGATCTGCAGCAGACTGAGTTGAAGCAACCTAACCCAGTGTTCATGTTTCCGAACTACAGACCACTGAAGACCCTGAACGGGAGACTTTTAAGAACCAACATCAAAGTTAAGTACAAGAGGATGGACGCTCAAAGCTGCGCCAGCAATGTCTATCTAGACATGGGATACCAGGCGAATCCTACTAGGATGGTCTCCAGCAACATTCATCACAAGCGACACACTTCAAAAGATCAAATTTTTGATGAGAACTCGTCGATGACAATCGAAAAAATGGGCCCACGATCGGAAATTTTGAACAACATGGAATCCTTTGACTATATTTGACAATAAGCTCTCTTCATCTACGTGTTCCCGGGTAACTCCTACTTATTGGTCGTTTTCTTAAGTATAATCTCTGGCTCTCCATTTATGCTCAATCATCGCTTTGGTTTTTCAGCCATGTGTTCAAAATGAGTCCTGGCGACCGTTGGCAATAAATAGTGTAGATTTGAGTGTTTGGGATTTTGCAACGGGGGGCTAACAGGCGACTGTTGAGGCTGACAGGGGACTTTTCGCGCCAATTTCATGTTTGCCAGAATTGCGAGAAAAGGTCAAATGACATAAAATCAAAAACAGAGCCGTTTTCATTGTGCAAGTTGATCAGTCGTAACACTTTGAACGCTAGCTTCTACGTATGTTCAGGATGACCCCGTATTCACCAGGCACAGCCTATGCAGTCAACCACCTCACCACAAAAGCGTATGGTAGTTCTGTGCAATCGTAGTAAGACGCTTTTTGCCCTCCTCGCAACTGAACTCATCTCTTGAAGCATCTTTCGCAAATTTCCGTCTCAGAACCTTCTCTATGCTGTTCCGCATGATGGAGTGCTTCATTTAAATACCACTGCCTGGAGATGATGTGAAGCGGCCAATTCCCCAAATGCGTGATTGGCTGCGTTTGGAATGGATTCCCATTAATTGTACACACAATTTTCACCTGCACGTCTTCCACCCAAATTATTTATTATTCGCCATTCCGAGTTCTTATGCTTACGAAATTTATTCCAGACAAGATGTCAGAATGAGCGAATTCTAGTGAATTTACAACTACTTATAAAAAAGTGGGTCAAAAAATCTACTGTTAACACCATACAGAAATGAGATCTTAGGTGGAATGAGAACTAGAGAGAAAGAGGGAAGAGAGTGCTAGAGTGCTGGAAAGAGTGCTGGAATCGAAGACGTAAAAAGCCGCAGACGGTCAGGGTCCTTTCCTCACTTGAGACGATCAAGCAGGTCGCGGTACTCCTTGCTTTGAAGGAAACGGACGTACGGATCATTTTTTAGAATCTCTTCGATGTGTTTGGTAGCTCCGTCAAAAAGAGCAATGTCCACTTCCTTGTTCTTTACTTTTCGAGCGATCATCTCGCGCATTCCGTAGGGAAGAAAAATCTAAATAACCTTGGTTAAAGACATCTTGAAAGTGATAGCTACCTCGTTCGGAGTTCCTTCAGTAAAGTACTCCTGAAAGATGCTGCGAGCCATGTTTTGCATGGCAACGCTGCGGTCGGGTTGTGTGTGAAACTCGACGACCGCTTCCCAAAACTTCAAGTTTTCTTCAGCATGGATTTCGCGCAGGAAACGTCGGAAGTAATGGCGCCCAATCTGAATAACAAAAGATAACAATGGAATGATTTTCATGAATGACTCTGCTGTCTAGACCATGTAATTAATTACCTGATTTCCCAGCAGTGCCTGGAAGTTAGTTTCCCAGCGTTCGGCATAGCTGCGGGGAAGCAGTGCTTCCAGATATTTAAGGTAGACGTCGGAACGTCGGAAGCGAGGAAACTGATCATTCTCAAGAAGTTTGTAGACTTCCTTCGCACCCTGGTCAAAACATTTTGAGTCAGGGTCGGCTTTTCCTTCTTGCTGTTGGATAGCCTGAAACGAAAGCATAAATATATGCCTGAAATCTTTGCCTTCAAAAACCTTCATTGCAACACTGCTAATGTTGATTCCCGGTGAGATGTGCACA
This sequence comes from Steinernema scapterisci, assembly GCA_000757745.1. NCBI lineage: Eukaryota > Metazoa > Nematoda > Chromadorea > Rhabditida > Steinernematidae > Steinernema > Steinernema scapterisci. Next base: position 321,643 of record KN167614.1, read on the forward strand.
AAGAAGTCCTTGATAAACTGGGACTTCTCGCCGGGATCGGTCATCTTCTTGTATTTCTCAATGGAGTCCACAAAAAGAAGGTTCTCTTCGGCCAGAGCTTCGTGAAGGAAGCAGTGGAATAGTTGGCGACCTAAACAAACTTCTACCCTCTCCAAAATGTTTTCCTAAATACCCTTCGAATCCTTTAGAAGTTCTCTCACACTGCTGCTACTCCAAGCGGCCGCTCGCGGGTACTCGATCCCTTCGGTTGAAGGCGTTTCGGGAGCTTTACGGTCCTTCGCCGAACCAATGTCGAACATATTCTGCTGCTAAAATAGAGCCGAAATGTACTCGCTCAGCTTCGAAAGCTACTAGGTGTCCGCTCTGGGGGAATGAGACCGCGTGCTCGCCATATTTTCTGCTCGTTCACGCCGACTGGGAAAATGGCAAATTGCACCTGCAGGACTACTCACCATGTTGATGCTGGCGAATCCGTTTTTCTTCGCAGGCGTCGGCTTAACAGGCTTTTCGTCAACTGACGGTTCTTTGTCAGCAGGTTCTTCCGTAGGTTCTTCCGCAGGAGGGGTCGATTCGGGTTCTTCGGGAACCTCCGCAACTTTCTCCGGTTCTTCCTGAGATTGAGGAAGGTCTTCAGTTGAAACCTGTGGACTACCGCTAAAATATATGAAACGGTGAACAAGAACAATGGGCGAAAAGGCAAACGCATAAGGCAGCTCCGTGACAATCGAATCCACAATGGAAACTGAACCACACCTCCCTCATTACTTCTTGACAGAGCTGTTTTCATCGGCGTTGAAAGAAAATTACTACCGCTCCGATTAGTATTTGCGATAGACAAAATGCGCGCATAATTGGAGATTTCAACCTTTCTACAGTGTGGGGGCGACATTTAACCTTTCTGGCCGTTCTTACTCCAAACGCGGAAATCTTGGCAATATCATCCCAATCAGCAAACCACTCGACAGTTGTGAGAAAGCCCTCAACTTCTAGAGTCGCTGTGAACCGTTTAAAAATGGAATTTCAGCCCGACGTTTAGTCATGACACCTGGCAAACGGGAGATACGCCGGTCTTACGAGACAAACAGTCACAATCCGCGCCTTTTCAAGGAGGTAAAACAACGAAGAAGGGGATGCGCAGCTCCTTGGCAACAAAAGCGGCGCGGCGAGCTGAAGGTGCCCGCTCGCGTCGTCGCACCCTCACCGGTCAGAGCCGTCTTATTCGCTGCGGGATTCCGCTTCAAGGATTGTAGCGACGCCCAGTCGAAAACCACTGGTAACCACTGGTAAGTCCGCGGATTGTTGTTCCGGGATTCAATTCTGATTTTGCACGCCGAACTACACGTATCCCGTTAATTCCGTGCTTAGAACCAGAAGTACATTTTTTTGAATGCCTTGTAGTGCACGTAACGTCATTCCGCGTAACACGCAAACTGGTACCGAGAGTCACCTCAGAAAACGAGGCGTTGCCTCGAACGTCGCCCTTAGTAACTAGCTCGCAGCAATTTAAGATTTTCGCCACTTTTAAAAAACCTGAGTTGGTAGGAGTAATTTAGTCATAGGTGGATTGATTCACGATGGGCATGCGAAGCACGCGGGATCTCAAAATCTCTGACGGATATAGTATAGTCTGCACAAAACTTTCGCTGACTGAAAGCCATCGCGGTGCACGGATGGTCGCCTTGGCGGATACAGCGAGCAATCCACGGAAAACGGACAATAAGCCTTTCCGGAGGCATGGGCGCATAGGTAGCCAGCGTTTTATTCCCTCTGATTGTTCTCCTGTTGTTGTCAATAGGCCTTGATTGAGCGCTTTCACAAACGCACAATGATTAAACGAAATTAAAACACGGCCTGTGCTGAAATTTCTCCGAAGCCAGACAGGTAATGAGCCAAGAAATAACAAATCCGATGTGCCCGAACAAAACAACTACTCTATTAAAAAGATTCATCGAATCCGAAGGAATTATTTCCGCTCACCTCTCCACTTCAACTCCTCCTCCCTTACAGTAACTTCGCCACATCTGAGAAGTTCCAGCTATGGGAAGCAAACAATCTGAAAACTAAAGACGAAAATTAAGCCGATATTCAGAGCATTCAAACAATTTTTTATATCCTTTCTCAGAATAATTAACTGCTGTACATCGCGCACAACCAACACGAACCTATGGCTTATTACGGGTTTTGGTCTGAGTAAACGGCAGCTTGTAAGGAAACATTTCAAAAATAGACACAAGCGTGGGGAACACACAATTTGGAGCATTAAAGGAGAAGGAATGTTCCAGCTGCAATTCGGAGCCGGTCCGAACGCCGAGGGTTCGGAGTCTCATGATGCCAATTTCGCCAATAATCGAATAGGTGGGAAACAAGGTGCTCATATGCTTATTTCCCGCTCAAGGCAGCCGTATCGTTTGCTTCTAGTCACAAGGACCATTTGCGAACAACGAATTCTTGGGCGCAGTTCCTTGGAACACCCGAACAGAATTTTAATTTGGAACGAGCCGGCCGAAACCTGTGCACCTGCTCCCTTTACCCTCGACATCATGAGAACCAGCAAAATAAATTAATTAAGAAGTGGCCACCATTCTTATAACCGCATTATTCCTGGCGCCACACGCGCGAGAGTTACCTCCGTTCCCCTCTTTGGGAAATTCGTATGCGAGCGAGCCCGGAGGTGTGCAGTTCGGGATTCGGGCGCGGCCAGGATACAAAACGCGGTCCGCAAAGTCAAATTGTACTCTTCTAGGACATGCGACAGCTGAACGTTGGTCGCTGAACAGTCCTGGATTGAAGGCTGTAAATCACAAGATGCGGAAACATGCGCCGCATATGTCGCTGCTGAATAATGAAGTTGGCGACAAGAAAACCACGTCACAACACCTTGTTTCTCCAGTTTCTTCATCAACACTGTTGGTTGTATTTGACTCTGTCTGCGACAGTTTGAAGTGGGAACCGAAGCGGAAGAAAAATAAAGCTAATTAATAAAGTCGGAGAAGTACGCGTGTCTCGTTCGAAGGTGACCGCAACGCGGAGCCCTAGACGTGGCTGCACTTTTTTGCAATGTCTGGTTGAAATGCCAGCATTTCGAGTAACCCATGGTATTTCCAGAAAGATGGAGAAGGAAATTGATTGGCAAAAAGCACTTTGAGGTAACATGAAATTAGTTGCAACATGCTGAATTCCAATCGGCTGCTGAACAGAGCGGACTAAGCTGCCGTCAATGTGGAACTTTGAATTGACATGACTAAACTTTGTTGAGTTGCATTTTAAGTTCCTCTGAAAAGATAAAGACGGAGTGTTTGCTATCTTCATCAAGCGAAGATAACTTTTACCAATCAACTTCGGCAAATCTTCTACTTTAGCATACATCAAAGGCTCCATAATCTATCTTGAGCGAAGATATATAGTTTATACGTATTGCAAGCAAATCACAGCTCTTTATCAGGGACACTTGAGCAGAAAGCACTTGACCCTTGCATCCTGTGCAGCAGTCGGTCGCGAAGATTACAAAACGCGTGGCCAGTATAAGGTTACCAGCAAACTTGCTGAGCAAGCTGAAATATTCTGAACTATTCAGATGGGCTTAGACTATTTATAAGACTTTCAAGTATACTGCAAGATTTTGGTTTTTGAGGTTTTAAAATGTAACCAATTAAATCTTACTTGGGTTTGAACTTCCAAATTTAGAAGATACATGTTCTTTCAGATTTCAGCAACCAAAAACTGATTTGTTGTGTCGTGTCCAATGTGGCCATTAGCGGTTTTCCTAAGTCTTCTTCTGTTCATTCATTTTCCGAAAATGAGTTTCCACAATCTACCCGCAACTGGACGCAAATCTTGCCTTTTGCAGTGCAAACTGGCCGTAAAGAAACATCTCTTGAGGCCACCAGCAGTTCTCCAAACTGATAAGGTACTTTTGATCAGGAACAACGAATCTCTCCAGAAAAAGTTGCCAAACAAAAGCGTTAAGCGGAATTGTGTTCGGCTGACTTATTGATTGCAAGATTATTGACGTGCGAAATGGAAATGCATTGCTGGCAGAACTTCGAAACGCCGCTTCGGATCAGATTACGACATTGCAGCCGCAATGATCGCGCAGAAAATTTGGAGCACATTTTTATGCCGTGTTCTGTGTAGCACAACCCGGAAAGCAGCAGAGATATTGAAGCATGTCAAGCAGGAAATAACTTTTTCTTTAGTACAAGAAAATACAGACCGCTCCGGAATGGAATGCTTTTCAAGTGTTTCTTATACATTTTTTCAGGAATAAGAACAGCCCAAACTTTTGTTAAGAATCTTTTCGAATTCTAAGCACATACCCGACAGGTTTAAAACAGAGTCATGAACTGTGCCGAACAACTATTCTTACTGAAGTGCCACTGTAGAGTGCTTTGTCCTACAACGATTTCTGGAATGAACAGCATTTTTGCAAAATAAAACGCGCAGAATATGTACACATAAATTAAAGGCAAGCCTTACGAAGGATGACTGTGTTTGACTTAAAGATCACTGAAAAATTCGAGCTCACAACCCTTAAAAAGGCTTAAAACGCATCCGCAACAGTCATCAGCGGTGACGTGTGCAAATTTGTCATATCAATTACGGTACCGTCACAATGCGCCAAAAAGACGATCCTTTATGATTTATGTCGAGCATCTTTTCGGTGATTAATCGCCATAGCGCCTCGAACGTCGAAGCGTGGATGTATGCCCGCCGGTGCACTCTTCCCCTTTCGCCTCCTCCCCCGCTCTAGCCAACGATGTGACTCGGTGAATAATCCTCTCTATTTACTTTGGAGTGTTTGTTCTTCCGCTAACACTCTTTTTCCTCTGTGATGCAATCACACTGGCTGGAGATGAGTCCCGCTTTGTTTCATCAACTGTCGGAACTCATCCGGTCTAGTGTTCTGTTGGCTTTTCCTTGCTGCATGTAACTGTCACACGACGGCACTGTTGACTCTTCAGATTTGCCTCTACCAGCTCCATGTTTATCCAACTTCATCTTTCTGTTCTTTCCCTCACTGCTCTCTGAGTATCGCTGCCTTTAGAGCCAGTCTTGCGATCACAAGGGTCACGTGGTCCAGCAACCGTACAGGAAGCTCTCTGGTCCCTGCTGAGTAAACATCTCCTGATAACACGAAGTCACCGGGAAAAAGCCAAACGCCTCCAGTGATTCATCCATTTCAAAACTCTGACACTCTGATCCTCCGGCGATCTGGCTTCCTAACCATCGCGCATTCAACTCGTGGCTCTTAGTTTGTGCCGACCTTGTTTTCCCTCTTGGCGATGATTCATGAGGGCGTGCGGTGTGCACTTTCCTTTTCCGTTCTATCCATGAACGACAAACCTCAAAGACACGCCGTTTAAATGATAAGACGTTGTCTGTCTGTTGTAGTGCGCCATGTTTCGTTTGTTTGCTCTTCGTTTTCAGCTGACTTCCGCTTCAATACACATTGCCCGGTCTGTGAGCCCAGTTACAGTTATAATTGCAAGTTTTGAGTGCGTTTTATGATGTGTTAACGAGGCGTAAATTTTTGATGCGGAACTTTTTAACATTTTCGGGATTCGCAATAACCTGGATACTTCTCTGTAACTCTTTTCAACAACACTCCCGTTCCAATTTCAACGTCTGTGCCAAAATGGTTGTTTTGATTAATTAAGACGTCCTCAGATACAGCCCATTTTTTACCCCTTGTCTTTGGCGCGTTTGCGAGCTACGAAAGTTTTATAGAGCGAACGCATGCTCTCGTCATTTCTATCGAATACGGTAAGTGTTTACAGTTTGAACGAGAAGAGAGGTAATCCGAAGTCTGTTGAAGTCAGTTTATGATCTTGAATTCGCCACCCGCTGCGTCCCATAACTCCTCAAACATTTGTGAGCGCTAGGAAAGCAGAGTACTCGATTTGGTGTTTGGCTCGACTGCTTAGAGACAGTGACGCGCAGAGGTCAACCTCGGATCCACGCGCATTCGTTCTATTATTGCGGCAGAGCAGATCCTCCATTTACGTATAAATACGAGGGCGAAAACAATAGGAGTGCGCGTGGTTGGCTCGTCTTGAAACGCTGTTGTGCTGAGGATGTCTCATCACCGCGAGAAGGCGCGACACTGCGTAAGAAGATGCTAGCGTTCCTCTAACCTCTTTTTCTCTTTTTCGCGGAGATCGCCTCTGGGTCATGCCGTTACGAAACGGCATGATCGCACCACCCCCGTTTGGTTCGCGGTGGCGGAACGATCGATGCGACTTGCAGGAAAGCACGGGATGATGATGACATCGGTGCGTCATCGTTTGGCCGCTGTCCAGTTCAGAAATTTTCCTTACTCTGCCCTCAAGACTATAATGTGCGTGCCCCGTATTCCCTCAGTGTCCTTCGGCGAATCGACGTCGTGCACGGCCAGAACCCCGCGAAGTCGGGCAAAAATCGATGGATTTGTGGAGGATGTGTGTGCCTGCAGCTCCGCTGTTTATACCCCCGATCGCGTCGCCTGCGTCGACGCTCGTCGCAGAGACAGACGGCGAGCGGGAGGACAATATGCTGGTGGCTCTGCCGCTGGCTGAGGGCCCGCCAAGATACGAGCGAGATACAGCATGCGGCGAGACAAATGCCGCTTGCCGCAATGATGACGTGAGTGACCGGGACATCTGCACGCAAAGCTTGCTGTTTGGGTTGTTCTCGAACAATCTATATCGCTGCCGGCGCATTGCGCTTATTTTTGCACTTCCTGATCCAAACTGAACGACCCATCTTCATCTCTAAAGTTCGTTTCATCGATCGTGGCTTGTTTGGGTGTCTTGACTAAAGCTTGCATCAATACCGAAAAATGAAGATACGTGTCACGTAAATCTTTTTCGAACTGTTGGCAGCGTTTTCCAGATGGCCCTTGCACCATGCATGAACTGGCGCACATTTTATATGAATTTCGATTGTGTTTGACAATTGTTTCTTTTTTCGTGTGAAATCATGTGCATTTGGTAATTTTATCAGCGCTGACGTTTACCACTGACTTCGCCCGCAAATTTGCATATTCCACTGCTCACTGGTAGCGCATCGAATGGTTTCTGTGAGCGTTTTCCTGTTTTAAACGTAAATACGATTTGTCCATTCTAATCTGTCCGCGATAACTGGTACATCTTGAGTGGAAATATGTTTCCGTGTGGACTCTCGTGTGTGTTGTTGATTTTGGCATCTTTTAACTCTCACGTTTCTTTATAGGCTCCGTCTGACGGCAAGAAGATCCGCCTTGGGATGCTAACTCTGATAGAGCCTCCT
>KN167614.1:328918-353013 GCA_000757745.1 Steinernema scapterisci
TCCATGCGATTTTGACCTAAAGTTTTTTTCCATCATGACAGATTTTTTTCAACTTTTTTTACAGACAGCACACTCATTTTGCGTATTTAAAGTCAGAATTCAACGCGCTTTCAAATGAGCTACTGCTCATAAGAATTGATGCGTTCTGTAAAAAAGTTACGAGCGATTTTAGGGTTTCACAGAACTTATGCCGGGCCCTGTAGTGCCTGGGAGTATTTTACTTGCACTTTTGGGTCATTGCCCTTGTTTGGTGCTCCCACTTAGTTAGCATGTCTGTGAGTGGTGGGTCCGCAGAACTGTTTGTCCCAATTAGCGTTTTGATTCCCAGTCTCCCACGACCCCGATTCTCGACCGGTCTGGCAAGAATTTTGTCAATAGACCCGACAGGTTTTTTCGCTGCAGTTCTAACTGCATACTGTGCAAAAAAAAATCTTTGAGGATGAAACTGAAATTCGAAAATGGACGGGTTCTGGAATATTCTGTTAGGATCTACAAAGAGGGCAACACCTCACGACTGTTCCGAAGGAGAACAATGAATATAAATGTTCAAATTTGGTCTACCCAAAAGCGCCAAAAACCTTACCGATAAGACGTTCCGGGACGATAACCGTTGCGCTGGTGATCATGTTCCCTACACCCATCACGAAGACCAGCGTAGCGATCATAATCATCGAGGTACGAACAGTGTTCTTAACCTTGCAGAGCGTGAGCAGAGACATCGAAAGGACGCAGGAGAGACAACCGACAATGAACGACATGGATTCCATGCACAGTTCATACCACGGAGTGAGGACTCGAGGAGACATGATCGGACCGTTCGCTGAGTGGCGTAGAACCGAGACTGAACTGGTGTGAGGACGAAGGAAGGAGACTCGCCCTCAAGGCCGTTTAGCTGGAAGATGTTGAGGAGGGGCGTAAGTGCCTCGGGAGTGAAAGAGAACTCCTGCGCTCTACGCGTCCAGGTCGATAAGACTCGCTCCGAGCTGCGGAATTGGATTTTATGGAAGCAGGTGGATACTACAAATTGACAGTACGGAACTCAAAGTGAATGAACCTTCCGGTGTTCAGAGAGCGTGAAGAATCAAAAGCACAATGATTCCGTTAACAGAATCTTTTAGCAATCTCAGCAGGGTTTTTGAGGCACACAGAAAGTTGATGCGTCGCAGTTTCCTGTTTTGACCGAGCATTCACAACCCTTCCGTTTCATTCAACGAGATTCTTTTTAGACACATAAGATCTGGCCGTTATTCAATTCTAGAAGCTCCCCTGTTTACGTAATGTTCGACCGTACAGTTTTCACTGGTAATGAATCCCAGACAGTGATTTCAATTCCGTTAAATGACGCCAACAGAACGCTTTTTCTAGTAAACGACAAATTGTAGTTTTGTCACTTGTACTGTGCTTGCAGGAGCCAAATTAAATTTATCGTCCCAAAGACCAAAACCTGCGTGCGATTCGCAATTTGGAGTGGATAAATTTAGTAACTTGACGTGAGCCTCCTATGATTCCTGTCACATCATTGGACCGAGTTTCGGTCCTGTCACAGGTGGAAACGATGTCAAGGGAGATCACGCCACACAGAATTGAAGTCTTCAAGCTTTGATGCTTCAAATCTGTGCTACAAAAAACAGAAAACAACAAGAAAAATATTTTCGGATCGGACAAAGTCGCTTTTTGTGCTTGTTTTCGGTTGAACTGGCCAAAGTATCAGATGAGACCACAGTTCTTGAGGCATGATGCGCTACAATACTTACTGCGCATCCAAGCGCTTGACGATCGACGGTGATCGCATTGTCGTATTACAAGCATGAGCGTAGAAGTGCCGAGCGAGAGTTAGCCTCAGGCGAAGTCGGACTCGCTAAAGTATGATCGAAAGCATTGTCAAATGGTCATCGTCGGGAGACTGTCGTTTTTTTGTCGCTCTGAAGTGAATTTCCACATCGTGTGCCAGTCGCTCACGAGTTCAGACTCCGAATGACACATGAGACCCGACCGAGACACTCCCACGCCATTTACTGTCTTCTAGTTCTTGACACAGACTTCCGACTTTGAGCAAGTGTTTATCGTCTCGATTTACAGAAAGGTGTGTAAGAACAGGAAAAGTGGAAGGTACGAAATCTGAAAGGAACGTCCCAGCTGTTACCATCACGTTGTCGGAAGCATTCGATGACGAATTGCGTGGGAAACGAGTCAAGTCTTAAAAAAACATATCACCGCAGCACGACATGACGGTTTATGGCCTACGATCCCTTTGGTCGCCGAAGTCGATCAATGTACCATGTGCTCTCCTATTTTCCCGGTCAGGTTTTGAAGTCCAGATTGCTTCACTTTAAAGACTAGCCCTGTCTTTGTCTCTGTGACGGCTCCACGTGATTTGCATTCTTATCATCATTACAAAGTCAACAACTTTTATTTTAAAGAAGAAGTTGCTGGAACGGTTGCTTTGAACCTAAGACCGTTCGGTTGGTCCTGCTACAGGTTTCTCTACCCGTCACAAGGTGAAATACGTTTCTGTCCGTTTTGTTTCAAGGACAGTTTAATATTGTGTGCGTTTTGTGTCACGCGAAACGGCTGCGAATAGAATCTGAACCGCATAATTTATAGTTCCGAGCTGTGAATTGCTTTCTTTGTCTTTTCGAACTTTTTTTTGCATGTTTTTAAATTTGTCTTTTTGGACTAAAACTTCCTTGTTCAGGTTTTCCCGAAGCCGCCCAAAAGTGAAAACGGCAACGGAATCGATTAACTGCCGACTATTTGACAAATTGGCGCTTCCAAAGCACAATGGACCAATCGGTTTAAAGTTTAAACCAACAGGAAACCAGCCAAAACACTGGCGGGGCGCGAGGAGTTACTCTTCGTCCTTTGGGGAGGAGAGCGGCCGAGACGCCCGGCGCGACTTTAAAAGTCACTGTGCGAAACGTGTCTCTTGATGGTCTGTTTTTTTCAGCTGCTCATCGGTGACGCGCACTTTCGCTAATCTGCTTCCGAACCCTAATTGCTCGACCGGGCTTCAAGTGCTTCCTGAGAGAATTAGCATACTGCACGCAAGAAGAACTTGTTTCTGTGGTCGAGTTGTTTTGGAGATTAGTTGTTGGGTGCAAGGGTTCTGAAGGAACGCCGATCACAGCACGCCCCCAGTCATTGTTCAAAAGAATTTCTATGTTGTCATCTTAAGTTGGTGAAGCATTGTCTAGCACGCTGGACACCGCTTGCTGCATGCGTAAGTTGTCAATGACTTTTACGCTTCTTACGCGGCGAGATTTCCAACTTTCACCCTAGTTCGCAATCTGCCCAAGTCCCGTGATCTCCTCCCCACAAGCGTTCATGTCTTGCTCACAACAAGTTTACCTGCTTCATCGAATTGATTCCAAGCCGTTCTCACCCTAATCGCTTGAGCGAAGTCGGAAACCTGTGTACGTGGCTTCGAAAGCGCGCTGGTGACCGCCGCCTCGCTTGCACCGGTCGCTTGCTGCTTCGGCTGCTGCCCGTCGCGCCGACCCGCCAAAGGAGAAGGAGGAACCTGTTTATCTCCGTTGATCCCCGTACTTGACTGATCCTTTTTATCTCGTTCTCTTTATTGATTGTCCTTCGGGCTTATGTTATGCAAATGACGACTAAATTCCATTTCAGGGAACATGCTCCTGCTGAGGATAGTCCTTTTCGCGCTTTCCTCTGTTCTTCTCTTCGCGGTTACTGTCAAGGCCGCTTCGCTGGCGACTGATCAGCATGTGATTGCGGTCGCATGTTCGAGGAACTCCTCGCTCCCTTATTGTCCGCCGAAGGCGTTCGGCTCGAGAACGTTTGAGCGAGAGCGTATTCAGTTCGACGACGGAAAGGAGACCATTACGGACAATGACAAGGTCAGTTTGTGCAGCAGAATGAGTGTTTTGTTGGAGCGACATATGAAGGAAACGTTTGCACGTATTTCCGTGTTTCTGCAATGCATCATTTTGCGTAAAATAGGCTTTTTGTCGCAGCCAGCGCCACAAACTATTTAGCTGTTTCTAGCTGTATAGTAGTAGGTTAGTAGGTCGCCTGTATTATGCCAGCTGCTCCTCTCACGGTTTTGCTAGTCGCTGTCGTCCACAATCTTACCGCGATTTTGGCGACAGCTCTTGCCTTGATCTCGGCACCGTTGGCTGTAGATCAAATGCATCAACCAGTGGTTCTCCGTTATTCCGAGTGTACCCTTTTCCGTTCCCAAGCTGCAGTATTCCCGTAGACTCAATCCAACCTGTATCCTCCCGAATCAGGATTACAAACGAGAACTAGTTGAGCTTTAATGCATATTGAGACCAAATTCCCAACTTCACTCTAACGCAGTAACGACAATCTACGCGAAAACAGTCTTTCCTTCTTTTGATCACAACAGTAATTAATTATGACTAAACTCTTGTCAAATCCCTTCTGGTTCCGCGACCAGTTCCCAAGTGTTGCGTTTCCGTTCGTTGATCGGTTTCCCCTTCTTCCACTTACGTTTTTCCTATTTACGTAATAATCTTTCAGATTGCTTGTCGCGAGCTCAGAGACGAATACCGGAAGTCGTGCGCTTCTGGAGATCGCCGATCGGCGGACACAAAAGAATTCTGCGAGGCGTTCGAGAACGTCTGTTTCAACATACCCGAGAGCGAACCTGATCAACCGACGCAGAGGTAACGGCGACCTGTTTCGGATAAGCAAGCTGTCACAGTAGCAAAGAGAAGCCGCCGTTTGTTCTATCATATGCTCTGACAAAAACGCGAATTGCGGGATTCATGAAAACAAGATTTTTTGAAATTTTCTAATACCGATATATCTCGTTACACGCTGGTCGATCTTGGTGTGTAACTTTGGGATCAAAGACCTCGCATTCAACAGCGCGTACATGTCTAGTCAAATAGTAGAATCGCGACGCCAGGAAAACCACACTAATACAGCTTCCATTTCAGTCCTCCCATCCCGTCTCGTCCCAAGGATTTCACCGCCTTCTGCAAGGAATACAAACAACGCTACCTCTACGTGTGCCCCGATCCCTTCCGCTTCGGCCAGCGAGCAGCCGTGTTCTGTCCACTCTACTCCGAGCGCTGCCACATCCCACTCCCTGAGAAGCCCGTCGTGCCCACCCGGAAACCAAGCCATCGCGGTACCATCAAGCGGATCTGCTCCCAGTACCGCAACTTCGCCATCAACTACTGCCAGAATCCGTTCGTTCTCACTCAAGCGACCTATCGTGATGGATGCGACAAATACTATCGTTTCTGTTCGAATCAACGAGGTTGAATTCTCCGAGAAAATTGTTATTCTCACGTTATTTTGTACATAAAGTTATTTCGTTCAACTAAGACTCAAATAGCGAGACAGCGGCAGTCGTAAAGGACGTTGTAGGTGTAGCGGAAGTTCATACATCTTCCTGGGCACAGGTTCTCGGGATCCATGCACTCTCTGGTCCATGGGTTGAAACCGCAAACGTGGGGTGCTAGTGTGCCGCCTTGCATGCGCGGTTCGGGAAGTTCGGACCATTCGGGGACTTTTCCGGAGCGGATGTTAGCCTGAAACGTTTCACATAAGATCTTGCACGACGATCACACAGCCAGATGATGCCAGCAACGGGATTTGTACGGAACTTACGACGATCCTAGATCGGCACACGTCCCACTACTGACCATTGGTTAATAGTACAAAGAGTGAGCTTACCTGGTTGGCACCGTACCAGTGATTGGGGGCCCATTTCCACTGACCGAAGACGCATAATACAAATACAGCAAGCAGAATACAGCTGAAGAGGCGAACCATTCTGAAATGCACTAACCACCGAATGGTCAGAAAATTCTGCTGCTAATCGAACCGAGTAGCTGCATGGGAAACATCGATAACAGGTTTCAATTTCACGCAATCCATCTTCAAGGCGCTTCTAGATTGCGTCAGGTTTTGTTTTGGCGAAGAGTGCGCCGGTTGTTGTGGTCGAGTTGAGGCCTTTGTGATCCACTAGTTTGCAGCAGTTCGGTGTCCGGGTTAATTCCCTGAAACCAACGCGAAGGACCCGTTCATGCCACAAGAGATCGTCTCAGAAGCGACAAGAAGCCTGATGCGCCAACCCTATTTGTAAGTGCTTGGTATTTTAATTATTGACAGCAATGTTTAGACCGGCGAAGATGTGGCGTTCGAAGAGGGTATTCTTAAAATCCAGATTCGCAGAAGAAGGCAAACGATCCGGCCCGCCAGATTCCGCAGCTCTACGAGCGAGCAATCCAACACTTCAACAGTAGTTATATACTCTGGTATTAGCATTTTGTATAAGATACCTCGAATAAGGGTTAACTATTGTCCGCCAGTACACTAATTGATCCCAGACCATGGTAGCATGAATACCAAAGTTCACTTTGATCAACTACACCATTTGCAGAAGCATATTTAAAGTCGCAACAAAACTGGACTCTTGCAAAAAATTACAAAAAAGAAAAAGATATACATATTACTACAGCATAGCAGACTGCGGAAAGTACACCTTCATCCCGCAGTCTACTGCGCAATCCATAAAACGCAAAGCAGCACCTTTCAAAGTTAAAAACTGACGATTTTTTAAAAGCATTTAATTGATAATAAACAATCGCAAAAATTTACAAAATCACCTTTTTCCAAGCATTTGTAAAGGGCATTTTTTTATTGAAATCAGCGGCAAAGTACATTGCACTTGTGTTACTTTGAAACACTTTCAGAACCGGTGTTCTTGAAATGGGAATCCCGAGTTTCCGCATTCGAACAACTGGAGATAAAACTCATTTTTCGATGATAGATCTGGCTCGATATAAGCCGAATATTAGCTTTACAAGGCCAATATGAAGACTGGTCAAGCACGGATTCTGAATCGTTGTCTCGTTGAAGAGTCTGGGGCCCCTGGGTGACAGCGACCGAGAGGTATGAATGGAGTCTTGAAACGAAATCGTCGATTTGTTTGTTTTCATGGTGAAAGACGAACTTCACGCGACTTTTCGTCTGGATGACGCTGGCCAGCGCTCCAATGTATGTTTTCACAGTACGGAAATTCGAGTGCGTTTAGAATTTTATTTTGAGCAACTTTTGGATAACGAAAGTGCGAAAACGTCGTCCTTCATTCATCAGAGATCCTCTGTCGCTTCATTTGTCATTTTCAAAAAGGATGTTTGTCTCGTCTCGCAACCAGAGCGCTTTTTTCTGCCCCCAATCCGGCGGAGTTCGAAATTTTTTCTGCATCGACTTTTGATCGATGATGGGGAACTTTTTGATCGCGCGTTTGCTTGAGTTGTAAAGGGGCTGGGCGGACGACCACATGTCTACGGTAATGCACCGAAGCTTTAAGCGTATCTTTACTTATCCCTCATCCATAGGCTTATTTAAGTTCACAAGGAGCCGTCTCCTACACAACGAAGATGTCTCCCGAAGACCACGCCACTCAAGTCGTCGAGCGATACATGGTAATTTCCGGCATTTTTCTGTTATCTGTATAACGAAATCGCGGTTTTAGCTCAAATATGGCATTCCGGGCATGTGCATCGGTGTAACCGTCAATGGCCGCAAGGTCTGGGCGTCCGGTCATGGCTACAGCGACGTTGAGCAAGGAGTCCCCTGTACCGCTGACACCGTCATGAGGATCGCAAGCATCACCAAGACGATTACTGCGACGGTCGCTTCGAAGCTTATGCAAGATGGGAAATTGGACATTGATTTGCCGATATCTCTGAGCTCGATTTTGATAATCATGTAACGCTTTTGTTTTCAGCACTACTTGCCAGACCTTCCGAAGATGTTCTACAACGGAGAGGAGCAGACGATCACTTCGCGGCAACTTATGAACCATTCCAGCGGTATCAGGCATTATTCAACGGTCAGTGTTTCCTGTATCTGCTGATTCTGTCAAAGTTTGTCCAATGTAGATCTAAGAACGTTGTCCTGTTTTTGACTTGGATGCGAGTGAGGGTGAAGCGGAATGAATAATGTTATTAATTTCAGGAGACCAACACTCAAGATAAATACGACAAGACTGCTGATGAAGTCTACCTGAACACGAAATTCGAAACTGTAGCGGATGCCCTTGAGCTCTTCATCCACGACCCCCTCGTCATTAAGCCTGGATCCAAGTTTTCCTACTCAACCCACGGCTACACACTGTTGTCAGCAGTCATGGAAAAGGCGACTGGCGCAGAACTACCCTTTATCTACAAAGACTTCTTCTACGACCTCGGAATGAGCAACACCATTCTTGACTTCAAGGATATCGTGATTCCCAATCGCTCTCGGTACTATTTGCGCGACCGACGGCACCGACTCGTGAATGCCCCTGAAGTCGACAATTCTTGCAAATGGGCTGGTGCTGGCCTTTTGTCCACAGTCCACGACATGCTCAAATTTGCAAACGTAGTCTTGTATGGGTACGAAGTGTTCGCATGCGGCCGGTTTAATGGATGTCTTTGCAGCTATCACTCCGACGAGCAGTCCCAGCTAAAGCCTTATTTGAGCGCCGACACAGTACAACAGCTCTGGAGGCGCGAACAAGAGCTGACCACAAGACTACATCCTGGCTCCTACGGACTTGGCTGGGTACGCGGGATTCCGACCGAGGAATACGGAGGTATTAAGGAGAACGAAGTACGCTCCAATTACTGGTAAGTACTGTCTTTCAACACGTTTGTTTCGTAGTCGGATCTCGCAGGGGTCACTCAGGCCGAGCTGTCGGCGCTTCATCTTATCTGCTGGTAAAGCCAACGAGAAAGACGGGAAACGGCCAAGACGGAGTCTGCGTGGCGATTCTTTTAAACCTGCAGGACTGCTGGGTGTCCGATTTAGCTTTGGAATTAGCAGAAATTTTTCTGGAAAACTGAAAAGCTTTAATCTTCTTATTTTATTACTGGTATTGGTTACAGTTTCCATAAACGATTTTGTTGCTCCGATGGCTTGTATAGATGGTCTGTGATCACTTCGATTGTTCCCGGAGTAAACAGTAAACAAAAACATATTTGCAATTAACCGTTGGATCGATTTTAATCCAGACGTTGTGGGATCATAACTGCGGTCGTTTGTAGCATTACAGCCGCGACCATTTTTACAGTGATCATCTGGGTGACTAAACCAGGAACCTGTTTTTTTTGAAGTGGAGCGTGAGCTGAAGGTCGAAAATAGTATTTTGTGATCGTTTAGTTGTACAACTGTACTAACTTCAAATACACCGCCTAGAGCAATGTTCCAGTTTCGGCCATAGCATCCATGAGCAAATTGGACTCAATTTGACTTCACTATGACTGGAACTAATGATTTTTCGATCTGAAACGAAGTGTCACTGTGCCAGCAATAGCCTGGAATCGTTTTCTTGCGAAAGTTCGACAAGAGTTTTCAAACTTAGATATGCAGCGATTGAAATCACGGCGGCTTGTCTGACATGAGTTACTTATCTTGATATGTACAGGTTATCCAAGAAGATGATATTTTCATTCCAAAGCCATGGAGCAGCGTTCAAAAAGAACTTTCGCTTTTCACTATGAACCATCAACCCGTGGTTAATCCAGGCTCGCGGCAAACGTTTTGCAGCTGGATGATCCGCTGCGTAATAATCCCCTTGAGTTAACCGCCGTTCTGGCAAAAAACCTGCTCTCAAATGTTTGTTGTCCCAATCAGCGCGATGACTAGGTTGGTGAGGGATTAAGCTACTCAAACGAGAGCTTTTGCCGTGAAGTGGGCCAAATGCATTCGAGAGCTTTTGCCTTCCAGTCCAGTCCAGTGAAGAGAAGTGTTGGATCCCATCTCAAAAGTCAATTTTTCGGACATTGAAGTGAGAGTGAGAGGGTTGAGTTTGCTGCCCACACGTGGCCTTTCTGTAACCCTAATTTGGCGTTGCAATCAGTGAAAGTTGCAAAAGTGAAATCTGGGTCATACGCCCTTTGCTGCCGTTCGCGATGACATAATTATTCGATTCGCGCTCCAGGTAATCCTCTCACTTGGCAATGCCAATCAGACCGTGTGGGATTAGCTGACCTGTTTCCACAGCGGCGGCGACCTCTATATAGTTCACGTTCCGAGTGTCAGTTCATGTTCAGTTCGTTTCTTCGGCGCCTTTTTTGCAACCGGAATGTGGCCGCCGCTGACTCACTCCCTCTCGCTCGGCACCGCCGCCGCTGCGGCGCTTCTCTTTGTTTCACTTTCGACGCCGCTTTGCCGTGCAAATCCCGTCGGATGGCCGCCGATCGCTCCTGTAAACGTTCCCGGAAGGCGGGTTTACCCGTACGCTGGCGGGCGGCAGACGTTCCAGAGTTACCCGGTTTCCATAAACGTCGTTCCCGGATCCGGCGGCTT
The DNA here is from genome assembly GCA_000757745.1 of Steinernema scapterisci. NCBI lineage: Eukaryota > Metazoa > Nematoda > Chromadorea > Rhabditida > Steinernematidae > Steinernema > Steinernema scapterisci. The sequence goes on from KN167614.1 coordinate 339,218, forward strand.
TCAGCAAGAAGACCCGTTTAAGATGGTGGGAGGAAGCGCCAGTGATCCCATGGGCCAGTTCGGATCGCCGGAGATGATCAACTCGATGGGTCCAATCCGAGCAATGAGTCCTGGAAGCGGCATGAACACCTTCGGCCTCCCGAACACCATGAATTCGTTTGGCCCGCAAGGCTCGATGAGTCCGTTCGGTCCACAAGGATCTGCGAACACTTTCAGCGGCCCTCAGCGACCGATGAGTCCGTTCGGTGCTCAGGCTCCTTTCTACCACCCGTCGCCATTCGGTCCTCCCCAGATGGGCGATTCGAACTCCATTTCGGGGCCGATGTTCCAAGCCGCTCACGTCAGCGAAATCACCCAGCACACGGATGACCAGCCTATTCCGAAGCCTCCGAGCTCAGCGGAACAACCAGGACAGCCTCAGCCTTCTGGACAACCAGCCCAAGCATTCGCTGGAATGACTGGAATACCTGGAGCACCTGGAGCGTCTGGATCGGGTGCGTCAATGGGTCAACCCAAGCTGCCACCTTTCCTCGAAGGAACTTCAAAGAGCGTCCAAAACCGCGTGAGTTTTTGTTTCTAATCGTGAAGTGTTCCTCTGCTTCCAAGCTTTCCTACCTCATTTCACACTTTTCAGTTTTTCGAGATTGTGCAGAATAGGAACGACCCATACGAGGACAAGCAAAAGAAGCTGGACGAACTGATTGGAGAACTCGACGATGCTCACAAGGTTAGTTGCTTACAACCCTTTCTCTACTCTACGGGGGTCTCTTCCAGACCCAATATCACGAATTTGTCGAAGCCAAAGCAAAGGAGGAAGAAGAAAAGCGCCAGAAAGTCCACACGATCGTCGCCACCATGTCCGACGAGGCACAGACTCAGTTCGCCAAGGTCAGTTTGCTCACGGACTGCAAAGTGCATGTGAAAATTGTTTTAGATATCTACTCTGTTGCGAAATCCGAACATTGGCGACGCGGAGAGATGGGAGAAGGTGCAGGGTATCTACGAAGCGATGACCCCGAAACTGAAGGAGGAGTTTGAGGCGAAGTTCACCGCTTATGGATGAAATCGAGTTAATTGGATGAAAAAAGTACTGTACATAAATATTTATTTCCTCATCTCAAATAGTGGTGGTGTTTATGGGTTAGCAGTCGTAGTAGCTGGAAAGGGCGGATTTGGATTTGCGCTCAGAACTCTCTGATGTCTGGGTAACTTGGAAGTGATTCTCACGTTCAAACAAGTATGGCTGCTTAAGCCTATGAATTTCTTTGTTTATGTCGTTGTTCCTTCCTAAATCCTGCTCAGAACCCAGGAATCCTTATTGCACAACCTTCATCACAGACCGCTTTTCCAACAAATTCGTCAGTGACCCCATTTTGCAATCGTGGCTCAAGCGGAAGCCACGATTCGTGTTTATTCTGCATTACCGCTGCGCAAACGAAGGCTTCATTTGGGAGTCAAATTGAGCTAGAAAAAGCGCAATCGAAGCTAATAAAACGGTTCTCCGCTATGTCCAAACCATCACCAGTTCGTCATGATCAAGGCTGCTGTACTTCTTTGTGTTTTCGTCGCCCTTGCGTCCGCCCACTGGCGTCGCGCTCCGGTCCCCATTTTCCTGAAGGACGCTTCGGACGCTACCAAGGAGGTGAGTTGTCGATTGAGCGATACATGAAGCATGCAGTTTTATAGGAATACTACAAGATCATCAGCAGCGCTGCAAGCGATGCCGAAAAGAAGTCCCAAGTTGCCAAATTCATCGCCAACCAGCCTAAAGAAGTCCAGGTATTATTTTTCACGTGCTAGTCTGCTTTCCATAACACGAATCTGTTGCAGGAAGCCCACAAGAAGTTCGTGGCTGTTATGGAAGAACGCAGGAAGGCCTTCGAAGCAAGTATCAATGCGAAACTTTCCGATCTGAGCACCGAAGCCAAAGCTGCGATTCAGGAAATCCACCGCGTTCGCTCCAACGAGACTCTCGCGCGTCCCCAGAAGCAACAAGAAATTCGGAAGATTCTTTCCGGACTGTCCTCTGAAGAGCGTAAAGCGCTTCGTAAGATGACTGCTAAGGTTAGCTAGTAAGTCGGTGAGGTTGAATAACATGACATTTTGTAGGTCGAAATCCCAATGATTAAGAACTGAACAGCTACACCCGCGTTCTGGTTCCAAAAGTGGTTTTCTGGGTTTAATGTGAATTAAATTCATTGCTTATGTTGCTTGTCTACTGCATCTGGAGCGGGAAACGGGAGCATCGAAATAAGGAAATCATCGAGCATGCACGATAACGCCTGATTGTGTACCGTTTTCATGTCCTTTCGGACTGACGGCCAGAATAGAATATTGATTTTAGTAACCGCTCTGCAGCACTTCTTTGCACTCCAGTGAACTCAGACGTGCGAACCCAAAGACCATCATCACCAATGATCATTACCGCGATCAGCTCACAAACTACAGTATCCACTTCCCAATCTCACTCATCACAGTGTCGTTCTTTCCGATGAGCTTCTTCCCTCGCGTTGACTGGCCTCGCCTCCCGAATCTTCTCCGCTCGAGAATAGTTGCCTTTGTTGATGGAAGCAGCCTCAAAGTATCTCTCTCGCAATGTGTGATCGACACTGAGTGACGGCGGTCATAGGTTGACGGCGAACAGTAGCAGGAAGCTCGGCGGATAAGATTACAAGAGATCTCGCACTCAATGGGAACACCAAGTGTTTACCAATCGTTTCGCCTGGTCCTCCACCGGCGGACAGTCCGCGACTGCGGATAACGAGCATTCAAAGCTTGCGATGTCCGCTCACTCTCTACAACTTTTCTCCCTTATTCTATTCGGAGTCTTAATCTCCGGAAAGCGCCTGCTCTCCGCCTTCAACCTCGAATACGCCGCTTTTGAACCACAGCCAAAACCGGCGTTCCTCGTAAATGCCACCGACGACGTTTTCGGTCAGTTCATGGCTATTTACCGCACAAACAATATCCACCCACTCAGAAAGGTAAGAGTCGCTGTCTTCTTTCAATAACAGCCAGACTATAGGTCACTGAACTGGATATTCTCATGGGCACTCTTAGACCAGTGGTGCAGGAGTCATATCAGCAATTCAAAGCTGATGCTCTTCTTGAGAAGATCGCGAGAGTGGAGTCGATGCTGGAGATGACCAAAAAGGTAAGTTTTCGCGTTTTTGGAAAAATGACTTGCTGGTACTACAGGCTCACTATACCTTCGCCCACCTGAAAGCTCTACAAAAATCGGACGCGAATATCGGTAAAAACGAGCGGAAAAAAAGAACAGAGATGCTATTTGCCGAGTTTAGCGACTACCTCGTCAACGAAATTAACTCTCAAATACGCGAGACTTTACGAGGAACTATGGAATACATGCTCAAGGCAATTTTAATAACTGAAAAATTTACCTCGCAATAAATTATTTTTTGCTTTTATAATCCAACCACAAGCCCCAACTGGGGATATCGTCGAGTTCGCGCATACGAGTCCGGATTTCGCCAGAATCCATTATGCGAGAAAGAAATTTTGAATTTGTTAAACGATCTATTCCAGCAAGCCCAGTTTCGCTGATTTGCAAGAAAAGTTTATATGTCAACATGTCGAATTTTCACATAGCAATAAGTTATTGGAAGTCACAAAAGAACACCGGAATTTAAGACATTCTGTGCGAGGGGGACGATGATGGATCTTCTGGATTGTCGTCGTCTTCCAAGGGACCTTGATTGGATTGTGTCCCCGAATCAGCAGGTTCATAGGCGACTCCATCAGGACGACCAAAATCTTCATCATCAGAGGAATCGACGATGTCGTAGACGACGGGTTCAGCTGGAACACCGCCTCTGTGCTGCGAGGCCGACACGTAGCCGAAAGCATTAGGTTCGTACTAAAATACATCGCTTAAATAAGATTCTTGCGCGACAAATCCGCTTACATGAACATCGATATCAGCTGGATAATCGTCCTCGTCTTCGATGTCGTCAAAATCGTTGACCTGATCATCGCGGTCTTCAATGTATTCGTCTTCATCCAGTTCATCTTCAGGTAGCTGAAAACATTGGCGGTAAATATCAACTACAAAGCTCTCCACATACATTTCCAGCATCGCGTGGTTCTACGATTTCTTCATCATCGTCGATATCGACAACTTCTGGATGGCTGATGTTGCCGACCTGGGGCAAATCATCGGCAACAGAGTCCAGGTGAGCGTCTCGGCTGTCTTCTCCATCGTCTGGCATGCTATCGTCATCTTCGTCTTCCACTATTTCATCGGCGTCTTCAGCTTCTTGAATAGCTGCAGGCACACCGACTTCGCTTGAGGTGGACACTTCTGTGGGACTGGAGCGATATCTTTTGCGCATCGCGGCTTCAGCCAGAATGTTCATGTTGCTATCGCCAAGGCTGTCTTCATCACCTTGCTCCTCAAAGTCGTCAACATCGTTACGACGACGCTTGATAGGAAGCGTACGACGCCGACCGCTGCTGCTCGAGATCACGCAACCCTGCGAGTCGTTGATGACATGACCCGAGGAGGACTGAGAGATATCCGCGATTTGGGATTCCAAAGCGGGCGTAGGTGGAACCACCTGGCGCAACTCCACTGGTTCCGGGAAAGCAGTAGACTGATTCAGATCCTTTTGAACAGGTGCGGTAATGACACTGCTGCTGCTACTCGGGAGAGGTTCAGCAGTGCTGCTGACAATAGCGGCAGCTTTGAAGGATGGAGCCATGGAAGGAACAGCTTCGTTCGAAAATTCCGATGGACCAGGAGCTGAAGGGACGTCAGGCGACTGCTGTTTTTGAACTTCTGGTTCACCATCCGACATGTTATCTTCGCCATCATTTTTCCTGAGACCGCTGAGACTCTTCAAGGCGGACAAACGCATCTGCATCTCATCACGTTCTTCGTCGAACTGACTCTTGATCGTTTCGATGGTGGCGGAAAGCATCTCATTCTCCCGTCGCAGCTCATCAAATTGAGCTTGTGAGATCTCGCCGGCATCATGTTCGTCGTCTTGAGCTCTTGCGTTCTGTTCCTTATATTTCCTAGCCAATGCTCGCAAAGAGTCAATTTTCCTTGTGGAAGCTTCCTTCTCTTTAACCATTTCAGACCTAAACAAAGCTAATAATGAATGTAAACAAACAACAAAACATACTTAAGAGCCTTGGTTTGGTTCATAAGAAGCTGGTTCTGATTTTCAATGGCCGACTTCTCTCCGATCACTTCTTCCAGCTTTGCAACTATCACATTATAGCGTTCCCTGAATCAATGAAAAAATCAAATGAATTATACGGTTTCTGGTATATCTTACTCGAGATTGGCTAACAAACTGGAACTCTCGGCAGTTTCCGTTTGCGTACGTTCCAGCTCAGCGTAGCGTCGTTCCCATTCCATCACCTGGTTTTGGAATTCCAACTTCTTCTGTTCATATGCGCTGGTTTCGTTAAGGCACCTCTCCTGAAGTGCAGTGTTCTGCTCACGGAGTGACGTGATCACATTACGGCTGAAAATATTAGTTGAATGCAGTCAATATAGTATGTTAACGTACGCTTCGCTCAGTGCGCTCTGTACAGAATCCAACTGCGTCTGAAGAATTTTGCGCTCCTGAACGGCAAACTCGTCGTTGTCTTTCAAACTAGATTCGATGTTCGACGTAAACGTCATCAAGGATTCAGCTTCCTTCTGCTTGTTTTGTAGTTTCTGTTCAGCCTCTACAACAATAAAACTGTAATCTTAACAATTCGAAAAAAAGATCCTTCTCGAATCTAAGCTTACCATTGAGCTTCTCCTCAAGCTCTCTGACTTGAGTCTCCAGATAAGCGTTCCGGTTCTGGACTTGCTGACTCGCTGGCTGGCTTCCATCGTTTTCAGCAGCACTGAACTTCTTCTCAAGTGAAGCAACCTTCAATTTCATAGCTTCGATCTGGTTTCGAAGCGCCAAAGTTTCTTGCTCAGCACTGGTCTTTGCGACACGCGTCATTTCGATCTCATTCTCAAAACGCTTGCGCTCCAAATCGCGGTCATTGGTAGATCTCTTCAGCTCATCGGTAGCTTGCGCAAGAAGGACCTTCAAATTATCACGCTCGACAGTGAGTGCGTCGACCTGACTGCCAGAACGATCAGACCGTTCTTCCGAAAGAGACTGCATTTGGTTTTTCATCTGCAAAGAAATCTTAATATCAGCTAATGAATAATAAACTCACTTCAGCCAGAGTGGAAGCAATAGAGTTGAGGTCTTGAGATGCCTGGACTGCACGAAGTTCGCTTTCAAGTTGCATCACTGAGCTACGCTCACGCTCAATTTCACTTTGCAGCTGCTGAGTCTGTGCGCTGGCACGACTGGCTTCGTTCTGGGAGGCAACAAGCATCTGGCCGAGCTGAGCGTTCTTCTGCTCCACCAATGCCTTTTCAGTTCTGATCTTCTCCAAACGGTCGCGAAGAGTATGGATATCTTTATCCGCCTGTTCGATCTGGCTTTGAGCAGCCTTAGTATTCGTTTGGTTGGCCATAACTTCAGTCTCCAATCGAGCTTTGACGGCACGTAGTTCCGCTATAAGCTGCGTCTGTTGTTCAATACGTTGCTCAAATGTCCTGGATAACAGTAAGTAGAAGTAGTATGAGAAATGTAATTACTTACTTGTCGAACGCAACTCTTTCTTGACGGTATATGTCGAATCTCTCCCGCATAGCTTCGTATGCAGCAGTCATCTTCTCCTTCTCACCGATCAACTCCTGAAGCTCGATACCACTCATACTTGGCTCGTTCTTGGCTTGAGGTATGAGCGCAATCAACTCCTTGTACTTGGTAACTTGGTCTTGGAGTTGCTCATTGTTCACCATGAGAAGACGAATCTGCTCGGCATTCAGCTTCAGTTGACCTTCATAACGTTGAACAAGTTCTTCGTTCTTCTGAGCCTCTTCGTCTCGAGCATTCGTCTGAACGTCTTCCAATTCCTTCTCAGTCGATCGCAACTTTTCGCGAAGCTCAGCGTTGGTCTCCAGAAGGTCATCAATATTTTGGAACAGGAGGTCATCTTCAGCTTCATCAGGAGGCTGGTCACCCTTTTCCAGAATGTAGGTGAGCATCTTGACTTGCTTGACCTGTTCAGCATGCGCAATCTGGTACTTTTCAAGTTGAGCCTTAGTATAGTTCAACTCGCGCTGAACACCCATCTTCTCCTGATGAACTTTGTCCCGGTCTTCGCGAGCTTCGATCAACTGTTGATCAAGTTCTTCACAAGCGTCTTGAAGTCGAAGAATTGAGTCCTTCTGCTTTGTGAACATAGGAACTTTTTCTTCCACTTCTTGAATAATTTCTTTGACGTAAGCATTAAGACGTTCGTTTTCTTGCTTAAGTTCTTCAATCTTCGATAGCGCTTTAGCATGCTCGTGGTAAATCGCAGTGAGCGAAACTTTTCCACGTATCAAACGTGCGGCAGCAGCAGCGGAGGGTGAAATCTCAGCCATTTCGCGTTCGTTCATGACTTGACAATTCTGCTTGATCAAATCGTTGGAGCTTTCTAGCTCACCCTCAAGATCACTGATAGTCTTGTCTGTAAGCAAATATTTTAACATTTTAACAAAAAAATCAGCCTTACCTTTCTCAGCAAGTAAGCGATCGCACTCAGTCTTCTGATTAGCAAGATCATCCCTGGCTGCCAGCAAAAGGTTTTTGCATTCGGCTATCACCGAGTCGTTCTTCTGATTTTCTTCCCGCAGCAAAATAACTTGTTTTTCGGCTTCTTCCGATTCTTCACGAAGCGATGAAATTACTCGGTCTTTAGCTTGAATTTCAAGATCGAAGTCAGTGAGGTACTGAGCCCGCTCTTGACAAGCCGCCTTAACCTTCTCGCTTAGATCGCTAACGGTTTCGTTGAGCGCTTCGATCATACTCTTCGCTTTTTCAGCCTCAGAAATAGCATCATCGTGCGCCTGCTGCATATTCGACTTTTCCGTTTCGCATCTGGCTTCGATGTTTCCCATCTCCACCTTCAACTCGGCAATCTTGGTGTCGCGGTCAACAATTTCCTGCTGCATCCAGGATTTGCTCTTTTCGAAGACATCCTTTTCGGTATTCCATCGTTCTTGCGCAAACTGAAGACAAAACCGTAATTGTATTTTGTAGTGAATAATCACTCGTACCTGAACGTTTCGTTTCTCTTGCTGAAACTGGTCAAACTTTAGCTGCATTTGGCATGCTTCAGTGGTCCGCTCCTGGAGCATATTCTTAGTCGCATCAAGCTCGTCAGAAATATGCTTCTTTTCTTGGATCAAACGTTCCACTTGTCCTTCAAAAAGAGAAGCACGAACGTTTGCCTGAGCAAGGTTTTCCTCAGCGGCGTTCTATAAACGGCAATAATATATTAGTGCAAATATGCAACAAATATAAAACGACGGAGAAATAATAACACATAACAATTAGGTATCATGATCCTACCTTCCTGGCCATAACATCGTCCCGCTGACTCTCGACTTCGCGAAGCATGCGAAGACGGTCATCGCGCTCCTTTTCTGAAACAATTTTCGTTATACAAGCTGTGATCACAGATAGCATAGTTCATTGAGCTAACACCAGACACACATAGTTGTCATGTGGATGAATGAGCTGTCATTTAGAACAAAGATGCTGCAAGATTGAAACTACTTACCCACAGCGGCAATGTTGTTCTTCAAGAGGCCATTCTCGACGGCAACTGCTTTGGAGGCTCGCTCCATTTCAACCGCACGTTCCGTCATGTCGAAAAGCTCTTGCTCTGCAATGGCGATCTTAGTTTTCTATTATACTCAAAGTGTCACTTACGTAGAACAGCATTCTGATGCTCCAGCGACGGTTCACCGCTATTTGAAGCACAGAGATCCATCTGAAACTGAACAAAAAAGTAAGTGACGAAAAGCAGTGAAGACAACCGAGGACACCCATCACGTTTCGCGCGCAAACACTTTCAGGCACGCACACGGGCTATATACTGGTCAGCACAGGTTTAAATTAATGCGCCACAGCATATCCACACCGGCACAGAAAGATTCAACACATCAAATTTCGTCAGCGCAGCTTCGACAAAACGACAAAAACGCGCACAATTCAGGCGCATTTCCTTGTTTTGTTATGCTCTGCAATGAGTGAATCTTCGCCGCCACTTCCATACAAGACACAAAACTCTACCGTTCGGTGTGTATCGATGAGGCAGACCTGAGAATCGGCGCGCATTGGTGTGATTTGCGCTACGAACACTACTGATATGAGGGAGATGACCATGAAACACAGTGGCAGGTTGTATTTTCAGAAATCTTCTGATTCTGGCACAGTGAGGAGGAACAGTTAAAATGACCAAACTTTCCGCTATTTCTTGAATACTATTCTGCGCAATATTTTTTAACTCGAATGCCAAAAATAGCGATCTGACTTGGACAGTGCGCAATAGGGTAACGCGCTCATATCAACAGCCTTTCGTTATGACCATCGCTGGCTCTGCAGATCATAGACGGATGCGAAGTGAGGGCCGACGGTGTGAAAGAAGGCGGTTGTGGCGAGCGGAGAGTGAGTGCGAATGAATACAGACATGAAACAAATGGAGACGTGAGAAAATAGGCGCGCCATGTTAGTTCAAGATATAAAAAAATGACCTTTTCCCATTTTCGAAAAAACAGAGCATTCGTTGCATAATTCAAGACGTTCATCTCTAATCGAGAAGGCGATGGTGCTGATATGCGCTTGCATGTTCGAAGAAAAAGTTTTGCTGGTGTTGTCATGACAACACTAATTCTTACCTCATAGCCTCCTATTGAATGCGTGTTGAAAAACTGTTAGCTGTTTTAAACAAAGTTGGCTCTACATCCGATCATGAAATTTACTCAAGCATACAGATTCACGAATTGCCTCAATACCAAGTGAGATCAACGTTGTATCCGCACGAGGAATGGACGTTTCCGGCGTACTGGTGCATGGCAGGCTTCGACCAGCCACCGAAAGGCTGGAATCCGCTGTAGTCCTGATGACCGTTGTAGTCAGCCCACCAAAGGGGAAGATGGGCGACGCCATTCCAAGAGGTTCCAACGATTGCCTGCCAGTTGTAGTAGTTGCTGTAGACCCCGACGCGGACTCCCATGCGCTGAAAGCATCTTTTAGTAGAACAGTGGAAACCTCTGCAAGCATACCTCAGCTTCGTGGGCCATGTCGAGAATGAATTCGCGGTTGTGCGCAAGGCTGGCGGGCCAGGCAAGACGTTCGACATCAAGCCACAATGTTCCGATCTTAGAGCCTTCCTGTCGCAGCTTGTCAACGGTTTTCTTGACCTGAGTCGCGCCAGATCCACAGTCAGCTCTCAAACACGGGAACAAGTAGCCGTCCACGTATTCAACTCCGGCTGAAACAGCGATAATGCATAAAACACAAGTAATTTAACAAGAGGAAAACCTTCACGGGCGCGTTTGATGTTGTTCATTCCGGTCAAATCGAAGTGGCCGGTGCTGGTCCAAACGCGGCCGATGAAGAAACGGTATCCCTCCTTACGAAGGCAGTGGAAGCCATTGACAGAAATCTCTTGAATGGCGTCGATTCCTGTCGTGGCGGCGATCGACTGTACGCACAAGGCGACAATGGCGAGGACGCAGCTGAAAGTAAAACGATGGACAAGCTGAGGTCGAAAAGAAACACTTACAGAGACTGCATGATTAAGCAAAGTGCTCAATTGAAGCGATCATAACGTTCGGCTCCTTTTAAGCTACTAGCGCTCTTATCTCCGTTTAACACGCATGTGAGATAACTGTGCACATGCCACTAAAACTGTCAAGGGTAGCGATGAAATGACTGACGGTGAGGCTGAAATCCATGCATTCTGAGGTGTTTTAGAATGTACGCTATGTTTCTAACACACGAATACGATACTACGAATGAGTGGAACGATCTAGTAGGCCGCTTCGAAGAATCAAGCCGCTTTGAAATGCTACCAAAACATAAAACGAACCAGAACTTTGGTGCATCTTGTGTATTGGAGTCCGGTGTCCTTATCACAGCTCGATTGGCGTCAGCCTCGCCCGGATTAGGAACACCGTTGCTTGTCGAACCCAATAAGCGTTTGAAAAACCAAACTAAAGAGAATCGAGCAATTGTGCACTTTCCTCTTGCAGAAACATTATCGATTAGGAGAAATCGCGTAGCAAAGAAAAAATGGAAGAAAGAACAACGTGAAATCCCAAACCTCGAGGCAACCTTAATGCAACAGATACGTTTGAATTTAAACCCGGAGTCAACGTACGCGCTATCAGTCAGATTTAATCCACAACTTGTAAATGCCTCGATGGTTTGCCTAACGAGGCAGATCAAGACGGATTTTGGTTTAGGTTGTTTGTTTATTCTAGTCTGCACAAAAGAAGCATTCTGATCATTACCGGTTTTGGGCCACATCAACTCCGCAGGCGCCTTGAACGTCACCGCTCTTTCATTGAATCCTTCTTTCTAATGAGCGTTCATTTGGCAAGACGTTATAATAGGACCAACATTCGCGGAACGAAACACGGCGAGCGTAAGCGAGGAATTCAAGAAAGCCGCGGACCGCACCAACAGACGAAAACCTGGATCCTATGAGTACAACCTTCTTCACCGCGGAGGATGTAAGTTAACTCATTTTTGGCATGTATGAAATCGCCAATTTCAGATACCCCAACTACCGCTTACAAGGGAGCGTTTCAAAGTGATAATCGCAAATCGACCTGAAACTGTTAGCTGCGAACAACGACAAACAATCGACAATGTGCAAGTTTATTCAGATGAGAAAAGTAAAACGTTTTGTTGAACAATAACGGCATGTTGAGCTTAGTAGTGTTGCATCAAGCTGGCCATCATCTTCATTCTTTCCTCAGTCGGCAAGTACGAAAAATACGCACTACGAAGATTCGGGTCCGACAGGATGTCACCGTACAGACGAGCGTACGGGCACCTTGTCTTCTGAAATTTTCGACTTTCAATCGAAGAGAACGAAAAATGAACACTTACATCTTCGGCCAACTCCATCAAGGCTTCGTAGTCACGACGATTGTCTGGATTCATATGCTGAAGCAGCTTCTTGTCGCCGGCGATAGAGCATAGAAACTGGAACGCAGCACAATTGCATCCCGGTTTCTAAACTGCGTTTGTTTCAGGATGTAACGCTTCGAATCACTTACCTTCATAGGTGATCCATATTGGAGCTGGGGAGCATCCTTCCTCTTAGCACCATCCTTCGTCTTCGGAATTGTAGGAACCTCGTTCCAGTCCAAATCGTCATCGCTCTCGGGGAGCTTGGCGTTGAGCGCCTCTTCCCACAGGCTTTCCGACATTCTGATTCCTAAAAATGGACGAAATTTCAGAATTTTACTAATTACAAATTCTCGACTGAGAATCGCGGAAGGAAGAAATAAGTAGCTGAGCAGCACGCAATTGATTGTGAAACGGGGCCATAGATGTGGAAAATTGCGAAACAGCGGCACTTGCAGGACGAACGAATGGGCTCCTCCCACGAAGTAACGGAGTACGGTGATCCAGACAATTTTGAATTCCACCCCGCGAGACGAGCAGCCGTGCTCTGCTCAGACTCCATTTAAGATTGCCCCAGACGTGAAGACCGGTCGGTTTTGTGTCCGAATGGGCCAACGACCGGTCGTTAGGCGAGAAGCGTCTGCAAATGCTGTTCAAAAAGTTAATTGTTTATTCAAGTCTGTACAATAGAAGCATCCTGATCAGTACCAGTTCTGGTCCATATCAACTCCGCAGGCGCCTTGAACGTCACCGCTGTACTGGTGGATAGCAGGCTTTGACCAGCCACCGAATGGAGAAAATCCGTCGTAGTTCTGATGACCGTTGTAGCGAGCCCACCACAGGGGAACGTGGCTAAACTCGGACCACGAAGCGCCAACGATTGATTGCCAGTTGTTGTAGTTTGTGTAGATTCCAGGCTTGACTCCGCGGTCCTGAATACAGTTTTACTATAAAAGGTAATGGGAAAGGAACACCAACCTCGGCAGCCTTGATCATATCACGGACAACTTGTCGGTTATGGGCCTGGTTCGACGGCCACGCGAATACTTCGATGTCCATCCAGATCATGCCAATCTTGGCGCCTTTGTCGCGAAGTTCGTCGATTGTGGCGAGGACCTGTAACAACAGTTCCTAATGTGCTCTATGGTCAGAATCGCGATAGACAAAGGACGTCGGAAACGTTGCCACAGAACATTTCTTGAACGCAAACTCACTTGATTGTAAGGTGCGGCACAGTGAGAAGCAAGGCAAGGGAAGATGTAGGCGTCAACGTAAATCCACCCGGCGGCACGAGCGTTCTTGATATTCTGGATACCGGTGAAGTCGTACTCGCCATTGCTGCGCCACGCGCGGCCGATGAAGAACTTGTAGCCATTGCTGGCGAGGCAGCGGAATCCATTCTCGGAGATCGAGTCAGTCGAGTCCAGGCCGATTGTCGCCGTCGAGAGGCCGAAGAGGGCGAGCAAGAGGGAAGCGGCCAACCTAAGCACGACTGTTACAAATGGTCAGATGAAGTCCACTTACAGTTTCATGCTTATGGCGTTGTCGGATGCAAGAAATCAGTACCTTTCATCTTATATGGAACATTTTATCGTTCACTGATCGCCACCACTACAAGAAGTCAGTGTGTTTTACTCGCGGAACTTTGTGTGATGATGGAAGAGTGATTTTCAATGATTACTTTGACGCTGAAAAAGGTGACCAGTTTTGCTAGTTTTGATGTAGTTCAAACATTGACAAAGCTCCTCAATTAAGTCGTATCGATACATCTTTATAACTTTGATAAAAAAA
>KN167614.1:361072-402088 GCA_000757745.1 Steinernema scapterisci
TTCTGCAGGCTCCTGTCTAGATAGTTTTGAAGCAGGTGACTCGGGATAGGCAAGAACAGACATAGGAACCGTCGATGCGAGACAATAAAGTGAACGTGGAAGTGAATCACATGTTTCGCTAATTTTGTCATGCGCCGGTTCCTGGAGCTACTCGCCAAAGAGAAATACAGGCTGGTCCAGATAGTTCGCGCCGAAAACGTCGCCACACGCGGAACAATCAGACTAAACAAGGTACAATGAAAGTTGCCTGTCGTATTTGGGAAGCTAGTTAGTTAAGAACAAAGCAGTCTGTGGAAAGCATGAATGAGCAATGGGGGACAAAGATAGAAATAAGATGCCAAAAAGCAAAAAGAGACTCGAAACGAAAACTCAGTAAACGAGAAAAAGCAAAAAAGCGTTTTGCCCTCTCGAAGACAATGATCGTCAGGAAAAACACTCGAAGCTCAAATAAGGTGTTGAACTGCTTTCCTCAATGTTCCCAAGGGTTGGAGAAAAGAGAAACAGCATCTCAGGGTGTGACAGGTCATAACGCTTGTTTTCCCTGAAGACGGCAAAAAAACTTGGTCTTCTGCGTCATTTCGCAAACTGGCAAGAGAACAGCTTCGTCTGGCCAGTGACTACAAACCTCTTATCGATATTAATGAAATGACTCTTCGCAACAATAAGAGTCCGAGATCAGCCACAGTAGACAATGTACGGCTTCCCATGGCATTCCTAATCACGAAAACATTCTCAATATTGCTTTTCTCACTTTCTCAGACCGAGAAAAGTCGCATAGAAAAAGGCACTTCACGCCGATTTGTGCGACGACCACGCTACGCATGAGTGACTCCAGGATAAGGAAATAGCCATAAACACTCTTAAATTCTCATATCTGATCGTTTGCCAAAATACTTCATGCAGAAACTGTGGACTAAATAATCGGCCTAATGGATTTCGGCTTTTGGATATATGCATCTGGGACGTTTTACCCGATGCCTACGTGTGCTTGAAAAAGGTGGCAACTACGTGTGCGAATTTGATGGGCTCACAAATTTGGCAACAATTGATAACGGCTTGTGAAAAAGGACGACCACAATGCAAGCTGACGTAAAGGGACACAGGGGACACTTCTGGAGCGGAGCGAGATTAGAAGTCCCGTGTGCCCAATGGACCAGAATGAGATCGACTACCGATTACTGTTCGTTCGTTTGAAAGTGCGTTTATGCTAAGCGGAAATAATGGAAATTCGAAAAGTGTCGTTTTAATGCGATACGCATAGTAAACGATGACGTTGATGTCAGGCTTGGTCTAAAGATCCAAAATTTGTAGAACCGGCTTTTTCCATCGTGAGTCTCAGATAAAGGTACGTTCATCGGTGGCCCGAATGGTGCCAAGACGATTTAGCTCCCAATTCACCAAAAGCCGCACAAGCGGGTGCCACAAAAACACCTGGAACCGTGATCTCGACGACCGAACACCGCATCTAAGAAGGACAGCAAAAACAAACGCTTGTCGTCAACGCTGAAAGTCCAAACAAGCTCATTTTCTGCTTGATCTGCAAGATTACTTGTGACAGATTGAAATGTCCTTTATGAGATTAGCAAAGCAACCGTCAACAGCTGCATCAAACAAGGACAAGCAAGCTGGAGCGGTGTCGTTCGGTGCCTGAAGTTGTCCCATGACAGCGCGCGCACTCGAAAGATAATTGGTTTAATCAATGAGGAACTTATGGAAAAGATTGCTATTCGGGCTTCCTGGAAATTTGCAGAATTAACTCTGCAATAAAGCGCTGTGTCAAATCCCCGAAAGCCTTCAGGCAAAAAATATCGAATAATGGGATAAACACTAATTTCGAAGGCTCTCTCAAAACGTGAGTTCTCACGCGTGTTGATCGCCAATGATGAAACATAATGAAACAGCAAAACAAGAAATGATGCGAAAAGACGTGGTGGTCGAAGGATCCAGAAGGCGAGACCGACAATGGCCTGAACGAGAAACAACATCATGAAGACCATCGCATCAACCATTTTCATTCTCAGGGCCAGCGATTCTTCGTTTTACCCAATTACACTTGTCCCGAACTTGGTTTGAACGGAATACAAAGCAAAAACCTCGGTCCAGTCGTTGCTAACTCGATTTATGCGATAATTGAGTCAATGCTGATGCCGCAAACATTCACAATGCGCCGTCAATTTTTGGTAAAACTTGAAAAAAAAACGGACCATTTACATAAAACATTTCTCCGCGGGTTGCTTGGAATCTCTCAGCCATAACTGTTCCTTTCAGCAATATCAGATCAATCGGTATGACTTCGTGTGTATGAAACGGCCTTCAACAGCAATGAGGCCGCTGTTAGAGCTGAGAAATGTCTGCAACGCCGAAAAGCGACTACAAACACCTGCCGCAGATTTGCATATTTTGCGTTTTGTCAATTGGAGCTTTGTCTGATGGATATACATTGGAGATTCGCGGAATGTGAATCTGTCCATCGTTTTACTCACAAACCTACTCGCTTGATTCCACTGTGTTCTACGCGTTTTATTGCAAGTTTCAGAATTTTTAACATTAGCAATACTTGCAGATACTGACAATCGGCATATGCAAGCGCTCCATAATGTCGTCCAGCGTCACTCGGATTGACCTACACACTTCGGCTGAAACATAGCTTTGCACAAGCTTAGTATCTAGAACGATGCTCACCGTGGAAAACAGATGGGCAGAGTTTTTTGAGATACTGAAAGCATAACAATTGCGACGTTTCGAAATCAAACGGTTGTCTCTTACCTGGTCGGTCTGATCCAAGGAGTCGCCATCTTTCACTGAACGTTTCACGGCGTGGATCAGAAGCTTACAATCGTAACAACGATCGGACGCCACCAATTGGCACAAAACTGCGAGACAGACGATCACGGCGAGCTTATTCATTTGGAGAATACCATTTTTAGAATGAAAATTGGATTTATATAGAATTTGAAACTTACTTTTTGCACGTTCGTTCATGTTTTCGCACGACAGCGTTGAACGTCTACAATGCTCAAAATGGAAGTTCTTACAGTGAGTCACCGTTTTGATCCCAGGAATCAATTGTTTACGGAGCATTCCATACAGGTGACATACTGAGTTCCCATAGTGATGAACGGCGGTCGCAGGTTCGGCCCTATTAATTTGCTAGCCGAATGATGGACTTCGCTGAATCTTCTGGCGTTATCATTCGGCCTCAATCAACCAACTTCTCAAATTATAAAACTGAGTCATGAAGACCGCTAAAAGCATGCCAAAAACTGTCATTCGATATATTACGGCTTGCTGTAAATGACTTCCATGCACGCAACGCTTCCTCAGTGTATGAGGGGTCAAGTACTGGAAGAGCCAAACTGTTCAGCACCATTTCAGTCTGCTCTGCGTCTCAACAGCCAAAAACCCTGTAATACTTCCTACATGCTGATCTTTCGCAAGATATAAACATTGTGCAACGTTTCTATTCGACTTTTGCCCTCTCATTATCTATTGGAAACTGACATCTCAATTAAGACAAGTGCGACTGGAAGAAAATTGGATCGTACGAGCACTTTCGATTAGAAAGATACAATTTCCTATCTTTGGTTCTAATACTCAGGAGAGGAGTCAGCTGGAGGAAATAGATGCGCAATGAAAGTGTTTATTCTTTGGTGTCGCGTAGCTATTATAAGCCAACCTCCTTGAAACGGCATTTGTTCCGTTGTTCTTCGCATTTTAAAGATTGAAAGCATGGAACTTGTCTCCTAATTCTGTTGTTATATCCAGAGATTTGGGCCCGAAATTCGCGCTTCGCATTAGTCATCAGGAAGTTGGAACTCGATAAACGCGCCTCCGAGCTAAAATAAAACCATAATTTGGCAATTTTTAGAAAAAAACTCTAATTAACGAAACGATAGAATGAAAGAATTCCATACTCCCGAACATATTTGTGCCACAAATCGAAGTGATGGCTGGGTGATAAAGTTTGCCGTGTTGTGAACGGCAGAGGGCGACTTAATTAATTAGGCTTTCTAGTTTTGAGATAGTGTTCCTGCTTCTTCAAACAATCGAATTCCTGTCAATATGTCAATTAGCCCAAAACGATATTGTTTCGCTTTCCCAGGACGATATTGTTGCCGTTGTCAACAAAACGCGACCGCCATCCCATGAAATATTATTTTTCCAGACGCACTCCCGCTGTCATTTTCATGTGAATGCCAATGATGGCCTCCCGTAGGTGGAGGGTCGTTCGTTTTTTCATCTATTGTCTCTCCTACAGATGGATGCGTTTGCCTACTTCTTCCTTTTAAGCATTCTCCCATGGATCATCAAGGATTGAAGCAGCGAACAGGAACAACAGGATCAACCCATGAAAACATTATCTCTGACCTAACAGTTAGACACCTCTTATCGCCGAGCCGTCAATCCAACTCAGCACAAACAACAAATTTCTCTAATTCCAAGTCTGCGAAAATATTACGTTTAAGTGTAAAAACAAGAGACGGCGACTAAACAAACACTGGCCAGCAGGCCTCTCCACAGCTGACATAGTCTTCCTGGCATTTGCCTCAAATCTGTTATGTCTATATTTCCATAGTTGTGTTGTTCTGCCCCCGGCAACAATTCTTAAAATAAGCTTTAGAGTTGCGCTTAATAGCCATAATTGGATCTCATACATTACGGCGCAGACGCAACGTGAAGGCGCGAACATCAGAGTGATTTATCCGTGTTTTTTTGTTGGCACGCATCTGTAAACAATGATCGCTCACAAATCATCCACTCGCCAGCAGCCGTAAAAACTCGGCGACACGTTAGTTGACACTCGGAAGATTCGGCGCGTTGCGGCTCGGATAATTGATGACTGGCCTGCTAATCGGGATCTCGGTGACCCTGGGGTTAAATTCGGTCTGCATAATAAGGGGAGCATAGGTGGTCAGCAGAGGTCCGTGGAATCGTTATTGCTATGCTCGACCCGCTTTAATGAGCCACTGAGAAGTGCCGCCAGGACGGCATTTACCGATCGTTGCGAAATCATATTGTTCAGATGTATGTTGAACTTCGGAAATCTTGTCTGTTTATGTACTGATTTTGTTTGTTTTTAAGTCCAACGTTGAGTAGGACAATTAGTGCCCTCCTCCCCGGCTTCTCCAAGCAAAAGACGGGAGGCCGAAGCGTTCGGAGTCCCGCCCAGTTGCACCCGGTGCCGTCGGCAGCAGCTAACACTTGGCGGCGACATCGTTCCGCATTGTTAAGAGTCGCGAATATATTTCACGCGACGTCTCGAATTTCTCAAATTCGGGTAATGATCGACACTCACCTTCCTGTCTCTCTCCATGCTACCGGCACGTTATTTACGGGTCTGCTGGTGCTTTTCCCGCATTCGTCTTTATGTGTGTGTGCCATGAATCTAATCCGCCCGTGGAATTAGAGGTCAAAATGGCACTCGAGGGATTTCTGTGCGACAGAAAATAATGAGAGGAGGGAAAAGAAACGTATTGTGAGAAGGGCGTGGTCAGTGAAGGTAGAGTTGAAGCGTTGCATTTGTTAGGATTGGAGAATACCGTTAATTTTTTCGCTTTTGAAACTTCACTCCGAGTTTTCAGCTTTGCGCTTTTAAATCGTAGGTCTGATTTGCCGCCTTGTGGCCGGTGTTCGTGGTTTTGCTTGTATATTAACGCGTTTTATGATTGACAAATCTCGAATTATTACACCCTCTAATAATTCGTAACTCTGTTATAGTGATATCATGGCGATTCCTGCTTGGCAGCTCCCTGTTCTCATCTTCGGGATCATTTCCCTGATCCTCTATGTTTTCATCATCATCGTTATTCTCCGGTCCCGGAAGAGAAGCTCAGCCCTGGCCGGATCTTTCTTCCTCCTGGTTCTTGTGCATGTAAGCCGCTTTTATGGTAAATGTGATTCTCAATGAAACGTTTCAGGCGATAGCAGACATTCTGATGTTCTCAGAATTCAACATCCTCATGCGGGCCAGGAAATTCGGCTATTTAAACTTCATCTTCAGCGACCACAACGATTCCTACGAAGGAATGGCGCGGTTCTCGACTTGGCTTCACTACTATCTCAAGATCGTTGTTTACATCGGCCATGTCTTCTTCGCCCTGAACCGTCTGACTGCGATCAGCCACCCAGTGAACTACGAAGAGCTCTGGTCACTGAAGCGACTGTTTGTCGCTTGGATCCTGCAATGGACTCTTCCTCTCATTCCAACCCTGACCATCGTGCTTGACCCGAATCGCCGTTTCGAACTGAAGTACTGGGAGCAGGATGGAATGCTCCGACTCGAGAACGATGACGCAACAACCAAGGTGAGAAGGTGGTGATAGTGGGTCGTATAGCCTCAAAGATCTTCGCCGGAGGGTCTCATTCAATGAAGATAAAAAGAGTCATTTTAGGACCTCGCGTATGTGGATGGCGTTTGCTGTCTAATGGCGACCGTTTTTTGTATCGCGTTCTACTGTGCGACATTTTTCCACATCTCGAAGCAGCTCCGCAAACGGGTAAGCCATCTTAAGCATCTTGGAACTTCTTTGAAGTACCCGCTTTTGAAAATTTCCGGATTTCAAGCGATGGTTTCGAGCCGAACGTGATTTCGATCTGTGTGGGTAAAACGCACCAAAGATGAGGATCAGAATGCAGAAGGAGGGCTGTTTACAAAATTTAAAATTTTGTTGACGAAGCTAATCGACTTAATATTTATTGCTTGCGGCTCGCATTTCGACAAACAAAGCTTTTTCTAAATGCTGTTGTTGTTGATGGTCGCCGGACGGAAGGAAAAAGTAATTTGGACGGTTCCAAACGCGAACTGCTATCAAAAGCATGGAAATTTCCTTCCTGTTAGGACGCAGACGCAATAAAGACGTGATCAGACATTAGCCAATCGATTGTCTGAGAACAATTTGGGAGCAGGGAAATCATAAAAAACAAGGGCATCGTCGAGTTTGTTTCCTGGGAAATTCATTTGTCTGCGGCGTTTTTGCGCTTCGATCGCTGAGCGAGACAAACACGATTTCCTGACTTGTTGTTTCAATTGATCCCAGGTATTGAATTCAATAAGCAGCAAAACTGCCATTTGTTTTTGATCAGCTGCAGACTGGATTCGTAGAACGCCTCTGAGGCGACTTTTCTCATTTAAAATAGTCGCAGACATGAAATTTTAATTGTTTGTTTTGGTTGCGTATTCGAAGGTCAGTATATAACATGCCCTCAGAATTGCCGATCTCACAGCTGCATCATTAGGTCAACATTTCAGACCGCTCCAATTCCTGCGCTTAGGTTCGGTTGTACTCACGTTTTCACATGGCGAAAGCCGCAGGCAAAGAAAAGCTTTTGGTTGGGTGGGATGGAACACAAAAATGTGGGAGCGCAAGTTGGGTGAATACGAATCACATAACCTTTAACTGGTCAGAGGTTCTCAAGGAATTAAAACAACTTTTTTGAAGTCGTTCACATGGAGATAGTGAACACGAGGGCGGAAAATCTATTTTTATTGGGAAACTTGGAACAACGGTCATGATGATGTCCTCAATATGTTGAGGCAGGCTAGGCTTGTCAGCGTCAAATCCACTCCTCAGCACCAAAAATCGAAATCTGCGTACACTCCAATAATCGTCCCTCTGACAAATTGCTTCAAATTTTCCAACAATTTCGTTTTCCAGAACGTTGAACGTGCTTTCCTTCTCGAGCTGCGACTAGTTTTCGCTTCGTTTATTGTGTTCATGCTTCTTCTGCTGAACACTTTCGCCCAAGTGCTTTTCGTTGTGTTTATTTTCCGAGGACAGAAGGAAGCAGTCATGGTCCTGCACAGCGTCACGTAAGTGTATTAGACGGGGGGTGGCCTCAGATGAAGTTTTCGCTTTTTCAGATATCCCCTAATTGACATGCTCTGCATGGCACAGCCTTGGGCGCTGATCCTGACCAGTAGTCAAGTTCGAAAGGGGATATTCAACATTTGCGGCAAGGAGACTCGGCATCACAGTTCTTCCCATGACCCGATGCTCCGAAACGGGAATTAATTGAAATTTGTATTTGTTTATGTGGTTTACAAGGTCAAATAAAAAAGATTATAGTATCACAGACTCTCTGCGCTCGTAAACATTGGTGACGTCTCGATAAGAGAAGGTGAAGGGGTGTTTGCGTGAGATTAGAGGACAACATCGAGAAATTCTAGCCCCCCCAAAAGTACTTAACAAATGACTGAGGAAAGAATCTGGTGTTCTAAATGTGGAAAGTATGCTTGACTGCACAGGTATACGGTACTTCACCAAAATGTCAGTGCAAGAATCAGTGTTTTCCGAATATCCTCGCTGCTATTTTAGGTCTTTAATTTTCTTAACGCCACTCAAGCAAGAATTCCGAGAAGAAATGAACCTTAAGAGCACACTTTTTGATAAGTGCGAACTTAGTCACATGAGCAAAAATCGGTTAAGAGTTTTCACACGCACTCATCTGACCATACCCACGTTTCTTAGGGTTTGAAGGTTTTGATTTCGATGGAGGGAAATTTTCAAGTACACGAAAGCACCTGTTTCGAATGTAAAAAATAAAGCTAAGTGAGACCTAACTATTTCCTCTAAGTGCGGCATCCGTCGTAGGACGAAAAAAGATGTTCGCGGTGTAAGGTCGACAAGCAAATGACGCGATCTGACAAATTGAGAGGGATTGACTGGTAAGTGATATGAAGAGTGTCGTTCTTTGACGCATCTCAGCGTGCGGAGCGGATACAGGCTGCACTAACCACGACACTCGTGGAGATCGTGGAAGCATTTAACTGAAGTGCTTTGTAGTCGTTCGTGCCTGGTTTTGATTTAGTGAGTACGAGAAATTCCTCAAAACACATTTTTCAAACGAGGTATTCTTTGGCGTTGGTAATGTTTTCAAAAAACAATCGCGAAAGTTGTTTGAAAACAACAAATTTGGAGTCAATTCAAAGGGCAGTCGCAGGGGTCCGGTGCGAAATTGTGGGACGATTAGGGTCCGATGTATGAAAACATTAATGGTCCTTTACTTTATATAGACCGACTTTCTGGACGTTCGACAAACGACAAAAAGCCTGAACTTACTTTAAAAGTGATCAAAAATCTCGATAAGAAAAACTGTTCTTTGGCGTTTAATCGACGTCTTCCGTAAATCTCAAACTGGTCACTCCACACGAAAGCCGCGTGAACTTAGCCGATTGTCGGTTAGAAAAAGAGGAACAAAGACGACCGACCGGCGTCACCCGTCGTCAGGTTTTCACGGATCTTCCCCACTGAGCAAGATGTCGTCGCGCACAGAAAGCGTCACCGCCACCCACAACTTTGCTTCGCTCACGGTTTGTCGAATCGATCGGATCTGCTTGGATCTGCCCCATTCCCCTGAGCCATGAGAGGTCACACGATCAGCGTGTTGTTTTTGTTTTGTGTCCCCTTGATAAATGCCGCCTTCACAGCCCATTTCAAGAATTTCATAGTTCAAAACTATGGAATGAGCGTTGTTGAGCAGCTGGAACGGCCTGAGCTTGGTGCCGATGCTTCGTTTGGTGGAAAAGTGGCGAACGAGAATGAGTTTCGACAGCAGGCGGTCATCTTCGTACACGGGATCACGAACAAGATCACGCGTTTCCAGGTAAGATTGCACTTATTTTGTGAGCACTTTCATCGAGGCCCAGGGTTTTTAATGGTTCACGTTCTTGTTCTTGCTGTCGGATTTCGACGCCTTCCTCAAATTCTCCCATAAAAGCATACCGAATATTCTCACTACAAGAACCCCGATATATAGCTAGTGTCCGACGATAACGCCGACTTTTGTTTGAGCTCGTCTTCGGTGTTGCATAACGATCGAAATTGGAGAAGCTGTTGATAGATTTGATTTTTCGTTTTTTTTCATATCCCGAAGTTGCTCCCTTGGTTCTTTTCTGAAGGGACAGTTTCGGCTTTTGAAGCGCTTGAACCCTATTCGCGTGCCTTTTTTCCCAACTTTGACACTATCGTTCTAAATTGCCGAGCTTGACATCGAGCTTGTGTGATTGCAATTGAATTTCAGGGAGCCGTCGATCACTTCCTCCGAAAAGGATACAACCAATGGGAAGTCTACGGAACCACCTGGGGAGATGCCGGAGTGACCCCAGTCGGTCTCGTTGATATGAAATGTTCCTATGTGAAACAAATCAGGTATGCCATCGCTCTGAAGATGTTGTAGCCTAGAATCTATTTCAGAAGCATGATCATCGCCGTACGACAATACACGGGGACGAAGGTCGACGTCATCGCCTACTCCATGGGCTCGCCAATCGCCAGAAAAGCGATTCTTGGAGGCAACTGCGTCGACACGAGGGAGATTTTAGGTGCGTTTAGACGCTAATCCTAGCGTTTCCATGTTGCATTTGCTATCTTTAACCCACGAGCACCTTGTTACTAATCTCTATAATATACCCACGTGCATCCAAGATGACTGTGACATCACGTAGACGTCTAATTATGTGACGCAATAATTTTTCAGGTCCTCCGCTTACGGAACTCGTCGACACGTTCCTAAGTGTGGCCGGATCCAATTATGGCAGTTCCTTGTGCTTCGTCCCGATTCCCGTGGGCACTTGCAACAAGCGAACAGGACTGCACTGCGAATCCACGTTCCTGAAGGACATCAATGCGCAGAACAGATATGAAGGACTATTTGTTTTTTCGATTTTCTCCACTGGAGATGAAAAGGCAAGGAAATTTGTCTTTGATCAGCAATCATGATGCTAGGTTTAGGTGGGCGTTCGAAGCTGCAACCGCCTTGTGAGTCCAATCGTCGGAGGAACTGGTTTCGTGAAGAAAGAAGGTCTTACACACGATCAACTGATGGACAATACACATGAGCTGCAGAGGAACTTCGTTTTGAAGCACAAGCCGAAATGATAACTTTGAAGAGATGTATGTATATAGCCATAAATTATATTGAACTTCGCCGTTCTAGCACGTTTGTGTGGAAGTCGACGAAACCGCTAACGTTCTCGCCGTGACATACAATTTGGTATTCGTGTCGAGGCTTTCAGTAGGGAATGTCCCCTGTGACCTTTACTGTCCCT
The DNA here is from genome assembly GCA_000757745.1 of Steinernema scapterisci. NCBI lineage: Eukaryota > Metazoa > Nematoda > Chromadorea > Rhabditida > Steinernematidae > Steinernema > Steinernema scapterisci. The sequence goes on from KN167614.1 coordinate 372,120, forward strand.
TCATTGCGACAGTGGTTCCCGGCTTAACTTACAGCGTCAATGATCATTTCCTCAACACATTTACTACTGCCCCTTGTGCGATCCGCCGTTAAGCGGATCTAGTTGGCTTACAGTAGGGCTGCAGTTGGCACAGATTTTTCGTGCTCTCGTAACCGAAACGCCACACACAAATTAATTTGATTTTGCTCGAAGTGGTCCGCGATCCTACGATATGCTGAGCCCCGCGTGGTTTCTCCATTGAATGAGTGAGGGAATCCACTGAAGTCCAAAAGATACATTCTATTCTTTAAAGCGTCCACCGTTCTTAAGCCGCTTACAAAGGCTTTACTGCGGGTGCCCTTTGGCGGCGTGTTTGATCACAGTTACGACGTCACCGAGCTCCTGAAAGTCTAAACCGATGCCGAACTTCGAACTATCTCCCTAAAATGGTGGTTACGGATTATCGAAACGCAGCAGCGTCTTAGCGCGCGAAATGTCAAACCTCTTAGTTCGGATTAACTCTTTGCAAATGGTAACACCGGCACCGGTGACAAGCTGACAACTACATATTTGGGTTTTAGGTTACTTATGAAAGGGAGTATTAGAAGTGTTGTTGTGGAGATTTACAAAAAATGACGACGTATAATAACATTGAAAGATATACAAACATAGGAACAATTCTAGTGAGGACAAAAATCGGACATAGCAGCGCTTGAAACGAAGGTAGCGGTTGGTTATGAGAAAGCGAATATGAATAGAAGTGACTGCCTCTCCTTATATTCTGAAACAACATAAAAACCGTGAAAAGTGGGAATTTCTCTAAATGCCAGTTTAGAGCGTGTCGCCAGCGTCTCAAAGAAAAGCGGTTCTATCTCTTCTTTCCACCTGCTACAGAGGTCAATTGTCATCCTTATCACCCACACTTCCTTCTGACACGCAAACATTGTTCAACCGTATTAACACCTCCGATTCAAAAATAATATTTGCTCTCGCCTCACAATTTCATCACACGCAAATTTACCCACCAGTCCCATGTTAACGGTAAGCAAAAATCCGTTGATGACGGCAAACGTTTCTGCACGTACCCTGGCAAACAATCAAGCGAATCACGAGTAGCGTGTTGTTCTTCCTATCGTCGAACGCACCGACGTTGTCTCCCTCCTGTGCATTCCGATGTCATTGACGCAAATGGGTCAAATTTGAGCTATTGAAAAATTTTCGGCATAACTGCACTTTGCTACCTTGTTTTCGATGTTGGATAAGAGACAGATAAGGATAAAACATAGAACAATCGTTGTATGTTATCAGTTTGGTAAATTAAATAAAATCTGTTTGTAGAATGCTTTACCTTTTTGTCTTAAAAATGGCATTTTCTTGTTTTAAGTCTTTGTCCTTATCCAGTTTATACTGAACACGGCTTACACAAGCACTTGAGATACCAAATGATTTATTATCGTCGAGTCTCATTGCTCAACTACAAACTGTACAAGGTGGGAAATAATGAATTGTTCGAGATTTCTCACAATCAAAGATATAATGCACTTCTAACCGGGCTGAAAAAAGAATCCAAGCGTTCTGGATTACCAGAAATGGTTGACGGGATGTCTCCTGTGGCTTCGCGCCTGACGGAACGTACGGTCGCCTTTGTGCTTGAAGATAACTGGAGCTTCCTCGATGCAGTCCTCAATGGCCACACATCGTCCGTACATGTCTCTGGCGTATCCGTCGTTGCAGACGCACTTTGGGTAGAAGCAGTTCGGGTCGTAGGGGTCATATTCACATCGCGGAGGACTGAAATACGTGCCGATCAAATGGTGAAAGAGCACATCGCCGGATGCTTATTGGAGTGCAATATAAACACATTAAAAGGCCGTTAAGCTGATAAGGCACACGGGGGCTCAATTTCTTTGATGGCTTTTCTCACCTGAACAGGTTGTCGCAAGTCATCTCACAACGGTCTTCGGGTCCGCAGGTAACGTAGTGCTCGTGGGATTTGCAGAAGGCCTCCTCGAGGAGACGTCGTTTTTCGCGTGCGCTCATCTGAAAATAATCACTTTTAATCTCGAGGATTGAGTTTTTTGTTGCTCCAATGTGCAGAAAGGCTTTTGCTAAAGACCGAACAACGCTTGATAACAGCTGCAAGCAGAAGAAAAGCGTGAACAGTGAATTCGTTATCAGAAAACCTGCAAAGAGTCCAACCTACCCTACGAGCGTCGACCTCAGTCAGGAATGTCACCAGGCAGAAAAGGAGCGTGAGAACGGTCGTTGATCTCATCGTGGGTCAGGTGGGGGAGTGGAGAAGCACACGAGAATGCCGGTTCGACCACCTTTGGCCGGAGCTTATATGTACCACCACCGGGAAGCTGTAAACTAGCGCTGAAGCTCCGCCCCTCAGGTAGTAGTTACGACACAATGGGATTACGATATTGCACTGAGACCGCCAATGATAAGCGTCCCGGATCCGCATTCCTCGCCTGCTTTGATTTGCGCGGCAAGCATCGTGATCCGAGGGTTGGCATATGAAAGTAGCGCCTTCTGAAACGATGATCGGAAGTGGTCATAAAACAACGAAACTGAGAGTGATTCATAAACGAAAGATGACCGTTTGGTACGCGGGGACGAGTGGGAGAAGAACGGGGGGCCCAGTGTGGCCGGTTCGTTCTTACCTATAAGTAGAGATAAAAAGGACATCGGTGTTTGCTTAGCTCAGAAAGATGATTAATGGCTCTAGCACCTTTCCAGTAATATATCTTTTTAAATGTGCCACTTTGTAGCTATATTTGTACTTTAGGAGTAGCGGAGTATCAAAATTCAGTTTAGACAAGAACTCTTTCGTTTACCTCTGATTCACATTTAGGAGTCGGTTTCATCCTTTCAAGGAGAAGGAATTGTTACGAGGAGGAAGGAACACCGTTGGACTCTGTGGCCTGAGAAGCACGTGCTGCGGCATTATCGCCTTTGCCTAATGACATTAATGAGCGGAAAGTGAGAAAGGGATGATGACCGTGATAAGCTGCACCTTGCTGCTTGAACAGAAGAAACAGCAAGCATTTCAATCGTTTTGTTGCAACTGTGCAGTGTTGACAGAGACAAGATTCGGAATAGCGCTGTTTTTCAGGTTCGTTGTTGGCGCATTTATCAGGTTCAACTAGCTCTTTGTAAGACAAATTTAAAATTTCTGAATTTTGACTTATGCGTATTCTGCTCCTCAATCGCCAAAGGACCAAGACTTCGAGCTTTGATTTGCAAACTACGCTCAAAGCGTATATTTTGTACGTCATTCAAAGCACTCCACAATGGATTAAAAAACTAGCGATGACCTCCTGTTATCACCTCACCATCACTACAAAACACATTCTCACTGCAAATATTCCAATACAAATTCCATTTTGGAATGCGATAAACGGCTTTTTGTCGTTGGTCACCGAGAACACCGGTAGACCCACAAATAGACAGTGCAATCTCGAGACTTATCATCTGCGTCATGCCGTTTTTTTCATAATTATGACACCTTCTATATGACTCCTTGTGACAAAAAGGAAATGACGAGATTAGTCAGCCCTGTAAACTGTTGCGTTCGGCGCCGCCGCCGACGCTTCAAATACAAACATGCTGCGAACGCGTAAATTCTTTAATGTTCTGTTGTCCTTTCTGTCGTAAAGTGGAACCAAAAATTGATATTTACGGCTTTGCGTTCCGGACTGTTCCGGAATGCGCAGGTCTGACAACTTGGGTTGGTACGTTTTGCCAAAATTCTTTCAAGGCACTCGTGGGTAACTGCATTGCTAATCACAGGAGGGGCTCGAAATCTAAATTATGGTTCTTATCGTACTGGCTTTGACGATCCGCAGTCTAGACTCAAAAATTCGAATTCTGTAGCGCAGTTCACTGACTTTCAAGTTCAATGAAATGATCATAAAACCGTTCGTTAAAATCTTCCCATAAGTTTGAGGACGCACCAAAGTCTGCCGCTACCGGCAGTCATAAATACCTCTGACGTAAACCGATCCCGATTTAGACCTATTTTTGCTCGCCTGTTGATCGTCGGAAACGCGCGCAAATTCTCGACATGAAATTTGTTGTAAAGGCACACACTCCGACAATGTTATCTCTCGGTTTGCTCCCTAAGTGGCATCCGACACGCTCAGCGTTATCGCCTCTGATAACCGAGACCTGATGTCGAAAACGGTGCGCGCTTGCTTCTTCCTCCTCCGTCGAGAACATCGCTAATCACGAGTGGAACTCCGTTTGCTGCTCATGTGCTCCTTGCTGATTCCGACGCCAAACGGTGTGAAATTTGGTGCCAGCGGAAAACAATCAAAACGGCCATAAAGTGGCACTGAAAACGGGGTGTTAGTTTTTGATAGGAACGCCGACATTAGGAAAAAACTCGTGTGAGGTGTCGGCGCCACATGCAAAAAACGAGATAGCGACTGCAGCGGATGTGGGTAAGAACTCGGGAACTGTTGAGGGGGTGAAGAAGGAAGCACGGTCTTTAGATGACAAATATGAGCACTGAGTAAGGGCAACTGGATTGGAGCCGAAACTTGAAGATTCGAATTGCTCGAGTGCTGAACATTTCGGAAATTTAACAGAACCACAGAAATAAGAAGGAAAATGCAAAAGGTTAACGAAGTTTAGCAAATTTCATGGCAATTTAGTCTATGTACTGTGGTTGGCTACAGTCAGGCTACCATAATGTACATATTACTCGAGATTTCCGGAAGCTTCGCCGGGCGTACGTGGTTTGACATGATGGCTTGAAAACAGGTTACACTTCAGTGTTGTTTGAGCTTCATAAAAGCGCAGTCACCAGAAAGTGTGACTCTAGACCTACACCCCAGTCATAAAGCCACCCGCAGGCGCCTTTGAGGCGAGACTAGGCAATGGACCGAGCCTTGTTGTAAGTGACGCACTGTAGTACTGATGCAGAAAGATGTCACCGACAGGTCTTCAGAGAAGTGTCGCTCCGGGGCTCGAACTGCAGTACACCAACACATCTTTTCAGTAGGCTGAAACAAGTAAAATAGGAGTAGATTACCATGACTTATCATGGATAAAACACTCCGGCGAAATGTGTATTCGGCGAAACCACTTTCCCAGCAAAACGTCTTTCTGACGACCATTTCCAGGAAGCGTCTCTTGGTGAGTCTTCTGTCTAGTGTCAGATAGCCGCCATATAAACAATATAAGCGCTTCTGGCGTTTGCAGACCGTCGCTTTTACTTATGTGTTTTTCTGCTTATTCGGGCATGTTTTATACGGTTTCGAACATTTCTCTGGACGATCGACCGCGAAACTCAGTATAGTCAGGGAGAGGCACCATTGAAGGGACCTCATTTCTGTACGGCGAAAATAACCCACATGTTAGGATAGAACTGAACTTCATTTTCATGGACTCTCTCACAAGTTTCTTGAGGGGTGTTCTCTTATAGAGTCGGTGTTGGTGAGGTGAGTTTAGGTAACACAAGCCCATATTGGTCAGCTATGATTTTGGTTGTGAGAGCCTGTGAAACCTGCAAATTGAACTTGTTTTGCAAAACGCTGCGTTTGCAAATTTGAATGCTCAGCCTAGTCTCATCACGAAAGCGATGGTAGCTGCAAATTTTCAGGGAGAACGAATCACTTTTGAGGCTGGTTGAATCTCGACGGTTGACTTCGATTTTTGCCGTTCGCGACTCTGTAATGCGGCCGCTTGTTCTCGTTTTTCTTTGATATAACTTCATTTTGAACGATTTAGATGGTTTAAACTTGATTTTTGTGTCCGCACTGAATGTGAAACTTGTGGGTTGTAAGCGTATTTTCTGTCGGTTGTATATGTGAGCCGAGTTTCTATTCACGCGTTTTGTTCGCGCGTTCTTACTTACTAGCTGACGATTACCCTTTGTCTGTTCCAGGTCTGGGGCCATGAGCTACATATATTTCGAGCGCCAGCGCTCCCGTCATTGCGGGTTGCACGCTCTGAATATGCTCCTACAAGGTCCCGTCTTCACGCTGCACATGCTCGAAGACATCGCAATCGAGCTGGACTTGGAAGAAATCACCTCGCTGGACTTCACGCGTTGGTACGAAGTTCCTCGCCACTATGGCGATAACGGATACTTCTCTTTCTTCGTGCTGAAGGAGGCGCTTCGCCGTCACGAGTTCAGCATGCAGTCGCTTCACAATCCCGATGTCAACTACTTCCACAAGAATCCAGCGTAAGTTTTTATTTTGCTTCTGTAGTTTTATAGAAATATTTCAGTTTGGCTCGTGGATACCTCTTCTACGATGGAATGCACTGGTACTGCGCGCGTCGTTTCGGACACACGTGGTTTGAGCTGGATTCTACCTACGGCAGGCCCATGAAGATCCAGAGCCGCGACATGAACACGCGCATCCAGTTCTTGCTGAACAAAGGTTAGTTGTCTTAATTTCTGCACCTCTGACGAAATAATTTAGGTGGCTACGTGTTCATTGTCCGTGGAGAGTACCGTGAATCCGTCGCCGACCGCTTCTACGATCCAGAGCATGTCATCGAACTCACCCAGTCGAATGAGTCCGGAACCGAACAGAGTTCCAGCTCTGCCGACACCCTGAACTACACGAGTGATGAACTCTAGTCCCCATGGTTTCTTCTAAGCTCTGTGCTGTTTCATCATAATTAAATCATTGTTTCCTGTTTGTTTGCGAAATAAACCTTGAAAAGGGATGTGGTCGTCTCAGCTTTACTGTAATTGTTCATTTCTTGATATTTGGTATTGACATTTACGAGATTTATATATGCGGCCCGGACTTTGTTGGTGTAAGCTGGTGTCTGGTATATTGTAGAACTCCTTGTTTCTTCTTTTGGCCTCTCCTCTTCAACATGAATTGCTTCATTCTTTCTGGTGACCGCCTTGTTCCACTGCGTGACAATACATCGCGGCACTGGTTGCTGCATCATGCCGCAATGCCACAAAGGGACGGCGGACCATGGCAACAACGCTTCGATCCACGAAGCGAACCGGCGACATTTCTTAGAAGCGTTTCTTGAGAGCCTCTGAGGCAATCGCTGTCTGCAAAGTCCTCTTGCTGCTCTGCTGGTGCAGATTGTGTTCTGGAAGCTTCGACGCGGCTTCTCACTTTCAACATCGATTGCTCGCTCGACGCTGTCGGAATTTTATGGATCCACAAAGTGTCGGCGTATTTTCGCTCTCCACGAAGTTGGTTTGCGGTCACTGATTCTTTTTCTCGTTGTTGTAATTTATCCCCGTAAGGGTTCTTTTAATGCTGCTTTTAATGTTCACGCGTTGTATAATATGTGCCGTTGTGCTGTGTGCGGTGGATATTTATTAATATGAAAATGCGCGCTGTGTTCGTTCGAATGATTCGAGTACTGCGCTGGTTTTCCCAGATGTGAAGGACGTGCAAACTTGCCGTGTTGCGTGTGGATTTCAAAATCGTGCCGTCTATTGATTATGGGCGGTTGCTTTTGCGCGCACCGCTGTCCTCTTGCCGCTCGCCGCCGACGCCGCTGCACTGCCGACGATGTTCCACCCCCTTTGGTTCGCCAGTTAAATTTCCTCTCTTCCGCGGAGTCGGCAGCTTCATATTGATGCGATCGGTTATTGTGACGCGACTTCGGTTCTTGTTCCTCTTTCGCTCGTGTGTCGAGATCGGCTTCTGATGTGAACCATTTTCCAGAACGTTAAACATGAAGCCTTCGGTTGGAATCAACGGATTCGGACGCATCGGACGCCTCGTCCTCCGTGCTGCTGTCGACAAGGACACCGTCAGCGTGGTCGCTGTCAACGACCCCTTCATTGACATTGACTACATGGTAATATTCAGTTACAAGCTCAAAATGTACAAGCGTTGCTTATAGGTTTACATGTTCAAGTACGACTCGACCCACGGACCCTTCAAGGGAGAGGTGAAACACGAGGGAGACAAGCTTATTGTCTCGGCTCCCGGCAAGTCCACCCACACCATCAAGGTGTTCAACTCCCGCAACCCTGAAGAGATCCAGTGGGGAGCTGCTGGAGCCGAGTACGTGGTTGAGTCCACTGGAGTCTTCACGACCACCGAGAAGGCCAGCGCCCACATGAAGGGTGGCGCCAAGAAGGTTGTCATTTCGGCTCCTTCGGCCGATGCCCCCATGTTCGTCATGGGAGTGAACGAGCATCTCTACGATGCCGCCAACAACCATATCGTCAGGTATGTTGAACTTGTTTTTAGCGTTTGATTATAAATGTCAATTTTAGCAACGCATCGTGCACCACCAACTGCTTGGCTCCTTTGGCCAAGGTTGTGCACGACAAGTTCGGCATTATCGAGGGTCTGATGACCACTGTCCACGCCACCACGGCCACCCAGAAGACCGTCGATGGCCCCTCCGGAAAGCAGTGGCGTGATGGTCGCGGCGCTGCCCAGAACATCATCCCTGCCTCGACTGGAGCTGCCAAGGCCGTCGGAAAGGTATGTTTCGTTGCTTCTATTATAAAGCTGACTCTTATAAATCCAGGTCATCCCTGAGCTCAACGGCAAGCTCACCGGAATGGCCTTCCGCGTTCCCACTCCCGATGTGTCCGTCGTGGACCTCACTGTTCGTCTCGAGAAGCCCGCTTCGATGGACGACATCAAGGCTGCCGTCAAGGCCGCTTCCGAGGGACCGATGAAGGGAATCTTGGGATATACCGAGGATCAGGTTGTCTCCACTGACTTCGTCGGAGATGCGCGCTCGTCCATCTTCGACGCCAACGCCTGCATCTCGCTCAACCCTCATTATGTGAAGCTGATCTCGTGGTACGACAACGAGTACGGCTACAGCAACCGTGTTGTGGATCTCATCAACTTCATCGCCACCAAGGCTTAAGAAGGAGTAGTTTCGCAGGCGCTCTATGTCGTGATGTTTTGTCTCATATTTATTCCGTAGTTTCTTGTGTAATTTGTTGTATTAGAATAAATTTGTGTGTAGAATCACTTATTTTTCAAATCGTCGATATCGGTCATAGCTGTAGCTGTGCTCATCGAAGCTGTTAATCGTTTCCTGAATTTGCGACTTTGTGAATGGCTTATTAGGGTAAGTTCGCCTACCTTTGGATTTCACAACTTGCCACAGCGTGCTCAACTGTGAAAAAGATTGCATCAGGTGGAACAGTTTTGTGGAAGTCGGTGTATTGAAACATTTTGAGCAGTTCAACTAAAACAGACTATGAGCAAGTGTTCTAGCAAACAGGAAGAAACCTTTGGGGGCTGCGAGGACTACGTTAACTCCAGTACTAGTGTAGTCGCTGTAAACCTAAATATTCTCGTTTAAGACCCGTTTCTGATGATGCGATTAAACCGTTTTCAGCGTTGTGAGTCCCAAATAGTCAACATACGGAAATCCAGAACAGTCGATAATTAGGCTGCATCGTTCGCGAGGGGCTTTTCCGTCCCATTTGCAGATGTCTTCCATGGCCACAAATCCTTTTCGTTTCTCGAATTTTCGGACACATTGGCTGACACTCTAAACGGTGATTGTAAAGACAATTTGGTGCGCGATGTTTCTTTGAGTGTTTTTCGATCGCTGGCGTTTCAGTCTCTATCGGGAGAGAGTGCTGTTTACGGCTCGAGAAGGCCAGTGCGACCTTTATCGATTTCGTTTGAATCGTTTGGAAGAGGCATTGTGAAAGTCTAAGGGAGCGAGGATGATGCAAAAATGAATGCTGGAGGATAATCGGAGTCTCGTAATAAGAAACTTTCGAGGTTCTGTGAATCTGCATTTCAATGGGAATGTGATCTTTTTAGAAAGTATCAAAGATATGTGTTACGTACTTTTGTGAAACGCCTTGTGCTCGTGAAGATTAGCGGTCCATCCATCCGGAAAACGCAGCAGTGACCCTCGATTGTGCCCAACTCTTTCTTGCTCGTCTCGCGATAACTGCCGCCGTGGTGCTCTTCGCCGGACTTGGAGAGGACGTGCCATCGAGGGCTAAACGAAAAGTTCCGTATTGGATGATCTTGAGGATAATCTTCGATCTGCTGAACAGCTAATGGTTTCAATGTGCAAAGTACACCAGCCGTGTAGGCTGCGAAATCCGGCAGGTGCTATTTGCAGATTTTCTAGGAAATCTTATGAGCATGGCTCTGATTGGATTTGAAGGGTTCAATGACCTCTTTTAGATAAGATTGGATAATATGTTACTTGAAAAAGGTGCATTGCTGACGTTTCCGTAGGAACAGTCTCAAGGGCTGTTTGAAAGGAAAAAAGGACATGAAAACAAACATGGAAAGAAGGTGAGCTCAGGGGGAGCAGTTATTGATGGAGAGGTACTGCAGACTGGCAATGTTTTTGTTATCGAATTAGGTATTATAGCTCTAAGTATCTGACTTTGAACCACAAATCGATCTCAATCTTGAATGCAGATGCGTGAGCCAACAAGTGTATACGTGCCACTTTTTCTAGCGTTGCTGTGTGTTAAAAGAGGATTGAGCGGCCGAATCGACGAGTAAATTCGACCGCGCTCGCTCTTCCTCGACGCCCTTGGACTCTTCGTACGCTTGGGGAGCAGAGAGAAAACGTGAATTTGCACATCAAAAAGAAGTGCGATCGACCAGTTTTCTTGTCGTTCAGTGTTGTTTGCGAGGGGTTAAAGAACACTCGCTTTGCGATGTGGCGCGTTAGATGGCTGGTGATCAGTTGAATGGTGGTCTGACGATCAGTCGCGCTGCCGCTCACAAACAGAGGATGCTAGGGGTCGGAAGGGAACTAAAAGGGAGAGGGGCTTCTCAGTTATGCTGCAACTGCACGTGCGGTGGCCGCTGATGGCGGAGAGAGGGAGAGAGGCAGAGAGAAGGAAAGTCCACGGTGGCACTTTATCGCTGGATGCCCCTTCATCAGTTGAGGTGCAAACAGCGCCGACCGGGAGGGGCTTGTCAAGGAAAAAGCGATTCATCGAGCAATCAAACGGTCAAATTGATTAAAAGAGTGGAGGAGGAGAAACCCAATGCAGATGCAACGTTTCTTTAGGATATTAGCTGTTGAGGGAATAATTGCATCAATGCAAGATAGATGGAGTTTACTTTAAGCCGCAACCAAGGGTGTCCTTGATCAGTTATTTTGAACATCGGCGTGTCACAGTTTCCAGACATTGTTTTACCATATCCAAAAACGAAATTTCGTCAGGTTCAGCTGCTTGCTGGTCGATTTTTGTCTGTGTTTGACCAAGTTGACCTACCATTGATTCCGCAAAATTGTCGTGAAGAGAGCGAAAACAATCGCAAAAATGAGTCCCGACGACATGTCTATCAATATTGTCGCCGACAAGCTCACAAGCCAGATCATCTATGCAAGAAATTCCGTTGTTTACGTTTGTTCACTTCGAGTCAAGTGACTCACCATGTCTGTTTTGAACATCGGCCACAACTGCCTCAACTCCATCAACTTATCAAACATTGCTTTCAGTGAGACGATGACCATGGATGCAAGAACGCACTAAAATCGATTTCGGGTGACCTGAGTTCGTTTGATTTTTTGACTCTCGCGTGGTGGATGGGTTTTCCTGTCCTGATAAGCTAAGAAGATCGGCGTGTGCGGAGCGAGATCAAGGCGGTTGCTGCGACTTTTATAGTCTGATTCCACGTGACCTTGGTCGACCACGTGAGAAAGAGCGACTGATCACTTACGTGTGGATTCGCGTCTGAAGACGACTTCATTGTAAAGTGGAACTTACCTTCGGGAGATATCGGAAAGTTGGTGCAATGTAAAAGATTACAGCAAGAAGTGCCAAGGCTGAGAAGAGGGAAGTGATCTGGAATTTGAATGATCAGAACCAATCAGGCTGTATCGATCGCCCTTCTTGGATTTACGTCATATACGAGTGTGAACTTGACCAAATCTGTTCAATGAATAGTTCGCACCTGTGTGGCTCCTTTGAAGGCTGCACCAATAACGGATCTAGCCGATCCAGATGTCACAGGAAAAACAGGGAAGAACGAAGAAAACACTTCGACAAATCCAAGGGAGTAGAGCTCCTAAACACATACTTGCATCCACAGAGTGGTCTTCTCCTGCTCTCACCATAGTGTTACTAATCTTGTACTCGTACCGCCGTTCCACAACCCGTGCCACGGTCAGATGGATTACCATGGCGAAAACGCTTATGCTTAGTGTGTTTAAAAAGATCGACGGAATAAGGTCGAAGCGCGGTAGAGCTGGTGGTGGGAATCTGAAGCATGCCGTATTTGAAAGTGCTTGTCAACTTAAGGGCCTCACTCGGTGGGGATGCAGCCCACGACGTTGATCGAATATCTTGTCGGCAGATCGGCAAAGTTGGCGGCGGTGATGCTGATGACGACAAGAATGAACTCGAACGGAATGGGATAGACGAACACTTTCCCAAACCAAGGACCGATAACTTCTTTTCCAAAGATTAAGAACGTCATGGAGCTGATGCTCATCACAAGTGTCTGTGGCTTTGTCTCGTGGATGTGCGCCAAGATTTCTTTGATAGTCTGTAAAAGCAAAGTAATAATCTCGGACTAAAGTTGCTATAGGAGCGATGTTCAGAAGCATGTGTGTGCTGCAGAAACTTACGTAATACAGGTATCCAGGTCCCGTTTGTTGCCTTATCCTTATCCCAAGAATATGCTGCAGCTGGGCGAAGAAGACGTGAACACAACCACCGACGACGAATCCAGACATAACGTGCTCACAGAAGTAGCAGGCGAAGAAGTCCAGCTTCAGAATGGCCATCAGAATCTTTGTGCGCCAAGCGCTACTTAAAATGCTAAACCTTTGAGAAGATACCTGAATAGTTCCAGAGAGAAACATTATTGTTGTCGCCACATGGATCGGTTTCACGGGTCGGAATCCATCGGTCCACTTTTCTCTAGTAATTTCTTGGATTGTCTCGTTTGTGTCGCTATCGAAAGACGTATTCACAAAGAGCACATCGTCGGTAATTATCAACTCGGTGCTGTTGTCCACGTCGGTCACGTTCCTGTACACCATTGTCATGTTGAACGGTCGAGCTTGAGCGAGATTGACTTGGTCGATGGCTGATTTTGTCATTAACGACAAAATGGCGAGGCCTCCTAAAAATGTAATTTTCAAGAGCTATCGCAGCGGTCATCCTCACCGAGAGTGTTGTGTTTCGAGTTCCCGAAGATGATGTAGAAGAACGTGGGGAAGATGGCCGTGTAGAGACCATAGACGGGGTCAACTCCAGTTACGGCAGCCATGGCGATTCCTGGAATGGAATTTGTGAAAAAGAAGAAAACCAAATGAAGAAAAGAAAAAGCTACTGCGTCTGAGGGGAATCGAACCCCTGTCGATTGCTTGGAAGGCAACCATGCTGACCATTACACCACAAACGCGGGTGCTCGTTTTATAGCTTTGCGGGCAGATCACTGACGATACGACAACGATCATTAGTCCGCGATGTACCAACAAAGCGACATTAATACGACGTGGGGGTATAGCTCAGGGGTAGAGCGCTCGCTTAGCATGCGAGAGGGCTGGGGTTCGATTCCCCATACCTCCAAAAACTTTTTGTGCATATAATGATGGTTACTAAGTGATTACACCCCTTTTATTACTGCAGCAATTTTCTTAAACTAACTATAACGAGCATTACCATGAGGAAGCGCAAAGACAGCCATAGTCAGTCCGCCACTCAGATCTTCGAAGAACGACTTTTGAAAGCTGTATTTTGGAAGCCAATGGAGGATTGGAATCAAGGAGAGAATTCCACGCCAAAATTTCTTAGGAGTAAGCCTTGTCCGAGCGGCGCTAAAAGCACGCTGCGAGAATTCGGTCTTGCGTTGTCGGAATTTCTGAGATCCATTGTCGCCGAGCTGAACAAAAATACGAATCGAGGAAGAGACAGAAACGAGGGTTACCTGCATCACATCGATCAAGTCACAGTCAGTGACCACATTGTGACTGCTCCTCGTACCACGCTCGAGATCAGCTTAACAGAATTAGTTCTGTTTGCTCAAACGAACTTCTTCTTCGGACAACTGACTCACCCAAACGCGGCTTTCGTCGGCGAATGCTACCGACTTTCCGTTTAGGTGAACAGAGATTGAAAGTTCTGTGCTGGGGTTATTGCTGGGCCATGTGCGAAAGCGTTGTCAGAGGTGGAGGGAGCAGAATGAAAGTTTCAAAAGTTGCGGCGGTCTGCATCTTTTCATTTTTTTTTACTTTGAACATTACTTAACTGGCCAGATTTGCTTATAAAATTTCAAAGTTGCGATCCAACGTTTTGTTAAGTGCTCTTTTTGATTGAAAAAGCGCTAGACGCAAGCTCAAACCAGTCACATTGACGGTGTCCATCAATCACTATCCAACAATCGTCCTGATTACAAGTTTATACAAGTTGCGCATTGATTACGTCAGAAGGGTTTTGTTTTTAGATGACTCTTTGTCAAACTTTAAGTGCATCTGCATAGAAGGTAATAATCACGTCGTTTCGTCGTTCATTGATTTACAGAATGATCATTAGAACGCGAAATAAAGAGACAGCATTTGATAATGTCAAATAAAAGTCTCAAATCGAAATGCGCCTTGCCTTTTCAGCTCGTTTTTGGCAAGCAAATCCGCCAATGCACTTATGTACCGTGATCGCAGGGTCCACAATTGAATGACAGCGGTTGATGATCTGACCGAACGGTGTTGTGTTTCGTGGCGTCGACTTCACTCTCCGAACGGTAACGGCGAAAGGCAAGAATTTAAGCTATCATTTTCGACAATTCGCTGTCGTTGCCAAACTGCGGACGGCTTGTTTGGCGTCAGTGATGGCACCGTCAGCCATCCTCGTCGTTCATCTCTGGCGGTGCCGCCCGTCGCTAACGCTGCAATTGCTGCGTTGTGGTGAGCTCTAACAATAAGTCTGAAGACCTTTGCTCCACTAACCAGGAATTCAACCATTTTGTGCTTCAAGCCAATCACGTCTATGCTCACGATATTCCAAAATCTCATTTATTAAAATACGAATTGCATTGTATTTACAGATCATCGAGTTCGCACTCTTTCGGAATTGTCTTCTAAGGACAAGCGTCGATCATTTCCGCGCTCACCTTACTCACTTCAGGGCAGAATCTGGGGAACTCGACAATACCTTCCTCGTCCTGAAACGCACTATTTAAATCTGTTTCTTTGCTCATGTTCCTACATTCTCGTCCATAGTCCAGACTCCCAAATCTCTGTGGCATACGAACGGGAACACATGGGCTTGGGGCTTGATGGTGTTGGAGACGTTCCTGCAGAGACCAATGTGGACAAGCTTCTCCTGCAGGTAGACTCGGACGATCTTGTACTTGTTCAGTTCAACGCATTCCGTCCGACATTCTGAAATTGAGGGTATGCTCACGTTTATGAAATGATAAACTTACTTCCGACAGCTCCGGTATAGACGGATGCGACAAAGATGCTAACGGCTACGAGGGTCGCGACGGCAACGTGCATAGTGCAGCTTCACTTGAACGATAAGTGGCACGATCGAATAAACGGCGTCGGCAGTCCTAAACGATTATTTCTTTCCTCGTGTTCTGCAACCGCGCCGCAACACGCCCATAACGAAGGGGGGCGCGAGAAAACACGTTTGGGAACACATTCCCGCCGTTTCATATTGTATCAAGCATTTGTAATGGGTTAAGCTTGGGTGCGTCCATGCGCTTGAGGGGTTCAAGACGCAGCATGCTCTCATATTACAAAAGGCGTTGAATAACAACGGTTGTACAAAATATGAATTCACAGGCCTTGTTGCATTACAGAGATAAGCTTGAAAAACCAAACTAGAATGCGTGGCTCTAGGATTGACTTTGCAAAGTTTGCAGAAAACACTTTAGGGGACAGTGTAGTTATATTTAGGTTAAATCACTTAGCGGAAATGGAATTGTCCGCTCGAGTGCTTGCTCAAGCTCGAGGTCGTCGGAAATGGTTTTTCTAGCGTGTGCAAAATTGGTTTTGTTGTTTGCTTAGGTCACTTAATGTACGGACGGCATGCTAATAATTGACTGACATAATACAACTAAAAGTCAAATTAGAGACACAAAAGGTGGCTTGGGGGCAACGTGCAGTTGAATAGATTGAGAGAAATCTCTCAGACTGCAGTCACATCGAACCACGCTAAATTGACAACGTCCTTGACTAGGGTAGACGTCAAAAGTCCGGCTAAACAAGAGTGAACTAAGAAAAGTTTACAGTGTCAAACTGCGACATTTTATCAACTATAAATACCCAAGATGACCAAAGTTACACCTTAACCAGTTTGAAAATAGTAAACATCCTAAACCATGCTAAGTGTAACGACTGAAAAGCGCCGAAGATCAAGATCAGTGTTGACACAAACGAGAGGAACGGCAGAAAAATGTGAACCTGGAAAGGGAAACGTAAACAGGTCGCACCTCTCATAACCCCGCTATGACACTTCTTCCTTCTGACGGAACAGAATCGGCTTTAATAGAATGCTGGAAACAAGGGGGAGCGTTCACATCGAATCAAGCACCGAACGAATCTTCGACGCGCGGCGCGTTCCTTGGAAGAAGGCGCGTGGAGGAGACGTCAGGGGAGTGTCTCCCTGTGCGGTTATAGATCACTCATTTGCGTCATGTTTTTGTGCGTTGTAAAGCGCCAATTAGGAGTCAACGTTGGTGACGGACGAAGACCGTTTTTACTTTACGTTTGCGCTGAGGACAGTGAGCTTTATTGGTACTTTGGAGACAGGAATTCTGGCAGAACGATGAATGCGCACGGTGCCCGTGAACTTGTTAAACACAATGCAAGAAAGGGGCGCCACGAGTGAGACGTTCTCATTTTCAGACGGCTTTGGTGTAATAGGAAGGCGCGACGAGCAGCAAAAACTTTGTTCGGGTTAGCTGTGTATGACCTTTTCGACAGCTGATTTACTTTTGGAACGCTTCAGTGTTTCTACTGATGTCGACGCTCAATGTTACCTGATAATTCGATTACGATCTCAGCAATGAATTGTACAAAAGACAAACAAAAAGGGTGAGCAAGAACAAAGTACCTAAGCACACGTTCTCTTCTAATTGGTAAAAAGGTTAAAACACTTGCTCAATTTTTTGCTTTCAATTTGTCGGAAAGACGTCATTTTGGAACGATCGTTCTGCCATTGAATTTACGAGAAATCTACTGGTGTCTCGTGGTTGGTTTCACAGCGGATGGTAATGAACAATTCCCGTTTATGCTTTTAAATAAACGCTATATTTATCAAATTAGTTGAAGCCCGCAAGGACGCAACGACCGAGATAAGAAACCTGGTAAACTCTAAAGCATTCTGGTCCATACCTTCAAGCCACTTCATATTTAGGTCTGCCATCTGCTGCTGGATGTGTAGCTTCTAAAAGTGAACAAACAAGCCATTGTTTTTCGCAAAAGGTCAAACGCCGAAAGCCACAAAGATACAAAAGAAATCCATTAGCAACATCTCAGTCAGAAACTGTTCGGTTCAAAACCAGTTTTAGAATGGTCCACTTGACCCGACCTTGAACTAATCAAGAAAACGTTCTTTTTTACGCGATTCCTGATTTCGATTTCACGCTTGGCGTTCTCATAGTTTCCGGGGAAACCAAGAATCAACCTTCGCTAGAGTTGAACATTGCATTCGTTTGAGTCGGTAAACTTACTATGACATTCCGGTTTTATTATGGCATGAAAAGTACATCGTACATCGCAAAAGTGCACCACTGAATCCTTGTGCTCAATCCTTGCGGAACCGGCAAAATTGTCTATCCAACACAGCAATTGTACCCAACTGTCCTTTAACCGTCAAACTTCCACGTTTGCGTGCAGAGTTAAAAATATCTGGATTACATATGTAAAGTTCATTGCAATGAACTTCTTACTTCCACATCGAAAATAGAAAAAAATAAACGGAGTAGGTGGAAGTTATGTGATGACAGCGACACTCCTGTCAGTGACAGGGGAAACGTCAAAACAATCGTTCGATGCGGAATGAAACACCAGATGACGCCAGTGAAACATTACCGGGATACCGGGGGGTGATCCAAAACCAATGGTCAAAAATATGGCTTTGAAAGTGAATCGGCACTAACATTGGTCCCACTCTCTGGATATTGAGACCATTGCAACCTTTATGGCAAAAGTCGGGAGACGTAATCACATCTTTTCTCTTCACCATCCGCCAGCCATTACAATGCGCGTTGAGACCAAACCTTATTTACATCGTTGCAACATTTTTCGGTCTTTTGGATAGACTTCTGTTACAATATTAATTTAGTCGACCGGTTTCCGCGTCTGATGCGATTGAAGTTTTGTGCCACCTTTCATAACAAATGACGAATGAGCGCTTAAGAATGGTCTGTGTGGGGTGTCTGGAAGTTAAAACTTCCATGCCAGTCCCTAATTTTGTAAAACAACGCGAATTTATAAATGAGAAGTGTAGAGACACGTTCCGGAGTAAAGTACAAGACCCGAAAATACGGCTTGAGATATGATTGGCAACTACACTATGAATGGGACTGTTACGGTACATTCCTTAGTTTTTTACTTCCTATCTTTCCCCGCAGCTCGTGATGTCCAAACTGGACTTTCTGCTTCAGACGGAGTATTGACAGGGCTTGCCTTGCATTTAAGAGCACTCAATCTTACCGAGTTAGACAAAGATCAAATGGTCTTTGGCAGGTTCCTTATTATCCATCTTGTTTCCCATTCTATAGGTAAACTACATAGGCCTGATTTCTGACACTGAGACCACAGCAACGCTCAGTTTATCAAATCTGAAGCCATAGCATATGCAAACCTTCTTTTCCGAGTGGCCATCTTCCTTGCCTCTTGGATCAACTGTCTCAGTACTCTCGTCGCCGTTCTTCCGGCGCTAGGAACAACACAATCCACCCTCGTGAGCACTTGCCAATGTAACAAGTGTATTACGCAGCGACCCAATATGATTTAATGTTCATATGTGGCAGCCACACACATCAAAGGAGGAGAACCCGCGCGCGTGGTGTCCGAGTGTCATCCTGGCGCTGGGCGCGCCGGCGTCCGAAACCAGCGTTAATTCTCCTTGCGAATGCGACACAACTAATGAGATTAGCAAATCTAATCTGCATTCAATACAATCTCTTCTTCGGCACAATATTGTTGCGGTTCCCGCGCGTTCGAACCTGATTAGGCGCTTGGTGGTAAGCATTCTCCGCTTCGCAGTCGCCGTCGAGGACGCCGAGGAGCATCGGAAAGTGGCTCGAATGTTCTTGGCAAAGAGTGCTCGATGGCTCCGCGTTCGGCAGGATTACTGTAGGAAGCGGGAGGAAACGGAGGTTGATTAAGGCGCGAAAGAAACAGGAAAAAAGGAAATTGCTATGCGTGTGGCCCTCGAAGAATTCTTGGTGGCTTTTGAGTGCTTTTAAAACAACTTTCAGAAATAGGGTTTCAGGTTATGCAAGCAGTGCAGAAGTGCTGTGGTGAGCTGAGCTCACTTTGATTACAAAAACTGGAGTCCCCTTCTCTGAACCATGAAACCTCCTCGTTTTGTTCAAAAAGAGAGCATTCGTGAACGCGAAGTATGAAAATGGTGTCGCTCCATTCGATCCATTTTGGACCCCATCAACACCTCGTCAAAAGCGTCGTTGACGTCCTCCTCCTCTTCGTTCTCGCCAGTTCCTCTCCCTCTCCTTCATCGTTTTCGGTTTTGGCCAAAAGGGTCTCGAATAGAACGTCCGTAATTGTCGTTTTGCACGCGCCTGATGCTCTCGCAACGCAAACAGCGGTCACTATTTGTAGTTCGGTGAGAAGGGGTCCGTGGGCAGAAGAAGAGGATGGAGCGCCGGTAGAAGGCACCACCGATGAAGCGATGACGACCATTGTCTCCATGGAGGCTGGCGGTCGGGTGGATCGCGATTAGGCGGCCCGTGGGGGGTTCGCCGCCAATGTTCTAATTGGAAATTGGCATTGGAATGCATCTTTATTTCGGACCATGCCATGACGTTTCGTGTTCTGCGGCAATCATTAAAAGTCGCTCTGGCCGGGTGAGCGAGTGCGTTGCCGATGAAATCGAACACATGGCGCAAACAGTGCTTTGGTCAGTGCATTTTATTCTGGTGTTCGACTGGACTGTTACTCACTGGGCCCCAGGCATAAAATACTTGACCGGCCAAAAGTTGTTTGGCCATAGATTCTCACTCTCAATGAAGAGTAATTCCAATGCTTCAAATCCTACTCTGGAACATCGATTGAACCAGAAGCTCGAAGTTTTAAAAAGTGTACTCTCTGGAAAGTAAACGCATAATTGAATTGGGTCGAGGTGTTCGCACAAAATCTCACTTGGGACCCAAAGGGACTTTATTTTTCCGTTGGTTTCAGTTGCAAAGAGCCCTTATCCAAAAAGTTCTTTAATTGTATGCTATAAAAAACGTCCTTTGCACAATCGTTTCTTTTTGGCTGTTTCTCACAAATTATTTCTTATTTTAGTCAATAATACCATGTCCAGTACAATATCCAAGTGAGAGTTGATTGAAAGTGACTTTTCTGTTAAACGCTTTTTCTGTGTGCCGAAGAAATTTGAGTGTTTTCTCGAGATCAACATATTTTTCTTGGTTTATTCGCCTGATATTGAAATAAGGTTGGCCTTTCCGGTGTTGTCCTTAGACGCCCACCGAGGCTTCTGTGTTTGCTTACAATATTATGCGTCCTTTATTGGCTGTAAATGAGTTTTATGCAAATGAGATCATTTACGACAACCAACCGGCGCTACGCGCTGGTATTATTGTCAAGGAATTTCATTTGTTCTAAAAGAGCACACTACCAAACAGCCTCTGGCATTTAGGCTCCGGCGGAGTGAGGACGCGCGCGCATCCACGCGCTTCGCGGTTCTTTCTCCTCAACACACTCCGGTAATTACGAGCATTTCGTCGCCATCTGCTTGCCTGCGGCCCCGCAGCTAATTAGGTCGTCGCCCCTCCCACCATCTTCCAATATGGTCCGAGCCGGGCTGTTGGTGGTCAAATCCATATTGCTCTTCATTCTCATTAAAATTCACTTCAATGATCATTTATGGTATTATTTTCATTGCTCTTCTCGCGCGTTTTCCCCGGGCCGAAGCCGCCGCGAAGACGACCTTCTACGCAGTGATTTCGCGCATCGACACCTACCGCCACAGGCGGCGTCTTAATGTGCTCCGCCGGCAGACAGCGCTTGGATTACGGTGGGCGGATGTCCTTTGCGCCGGGCAAGGAATACGTATTCTCTGGTAATAACAGCGTATTGCGCCGACTGTTATTGCTTGAGAATACAAATTCCTTGCTCGGGCACCAGCTACGGTTGCGGTGGTAAGCGAGGGAGTTTTCGGTGTTGAAATAGCCAGATCCCAACATAAATTTGAGCTTTTTTTGTTGTTTCAAACATTTTTTGATAACGAAATTTTGTATCATCAAAAAATTTTTGGTGATGAATAATTCAAACTTGCATCCATTAAAATTCCACTCAAAACTCCAACATCCGCATGTATGTAATAAAACAAGTTGCTGCAAAAAAGCAAGAAATCGCGTGACGAATGCCATTCTGCAAATTGATCTTGGTCTAAAAAACGAATAATTACTGAATTGTTGGGCTCAAAGTGCATTTTTGACGTCGGTTTCGGTTCAATTTGTCAAGAGTAAGATGACGCACTAGTCTTTTCAGAACAGTTTTGCCGAATTGCTCAAACTTGGAAAGCCAGAAAAGGCGTTACATGGGCACTCGTTTGTTTTGTAAAAGTAACAGCGTCTGCAACGTTTCCCCAGCACACTTTTAAAATTGATTTTCCCAACACAGTCAATCGAAGAAGATGCGATTGTAGGTTGTGTCCCACATTTTCTTTGTTTGTCCTTAAATTCCCATTCTTAATTAACGCCGAAATTGTTTGCTTTTGAGAGAAGATAGGTTTGGAATACTTCCATTATTTTTTGGTTACGCGTAAATAGACCAAAACATTTTTAGAAAGCGAAAACTTTGAAAGCTTTGGTAAACAGGTCGATTATAGACCAAGCGGAGGATAATTTTAAGGAGGCAACCCGAATTCTAACTGTTAATGCTCGACGGTTTCTTCGCCACTGTGCCTGCTTCATGTGCCAAGCAAGTGCCTACACATTTTCCATCTCCGGATAGAGAGAAAATCCACGTTGCCAAGCAGTCATTGCGACCCAGACAAGGAGGTAAGCTGTCACAGCAATGTCTTGTAGCGTCACTTTTGAGTGCATTTACGACCGAGTTTTTAGCTGGTTTTACATGTTCCTTACTCAGCTTTCTCCCCTTCCCCATGATCACGCATCTCCATATCACCCACCACGGAGACTTCAACTACGAGATCGTCATGCAAAGAAATGGCATTGATAGCCAAACCGGCAAGATCGTCACGCCTCGTGACACCTGCGGCCTCAATGCTCCTAACGTCGTCCTGGATTCCGAATCGAAGTTTCGCGTCCCTCTGGCCGATTCTCACCCCGTATGGGCTGGAACTACAAGAGAGTTCGACGTTGAAAAGGTGAGATTTATAGACAAACTCGCTGATCTTGAGAATCTGGTGGCGGAGTTGTGTGCCGTGCCTGAGTTTTCAGTGGATGTAGAACACGGCTTTAGGAATTCTTATCGCGGAAGGACTTGTCTGATCCAGATCTCTACGAGAGACGCCGATTACGTGATTGACACTTTGGCGCTCTGGAACCATTGCTATCTCTTGAAGAAGCCCTTTGGTGATCGTAGAATTGTGAAGCTCATTCACGCCGCTGAAATGGACGTCATGTGGCTGTTCCGAGATTTTAAAATTGAAGTCCACAACATGTTCGACACTCAGATTGCAATGAAACAGTTTGGTTTCAACAAAATAGGACTGAAAAGACTTGCCAAGCGCTACCTAGACTTGGATATGGACAAATCCTGTCAAAAGGCCGACTGGACTCGACGGCCACTCTCAGACAAGATGTTTCGTTACGCCGCGCTCGACTCATTCGTTTTGTTGCCCATAGCTGATAAGCTTAGGGCAGAACTAAGGGAAGGCGGGCCTATGAAGATGAAGCACGTTCTTAGAGAAAGCACCATATTGGCCGAAGAAAAGCGAATTCCCAAAGAAAGAAAGGAAGAGACGTATAAGAAGAAGTACTACAGAGGGTGGAATGCAAGCCAGAAAAATCTGCACAGGAAACTGTGTGATGAGCGTGACAGGCTTGCGAGATCAACGGACACAAGCAGCACTTCACTGTTGCTCAATTCATATATATCCTACTTTGCGCAAAGGTTCGCAGCAAACCGGAAATTCCAACTTACTGTAATCTGTGCTTACAAAAAAATTATGAGCACTTTTATGGAGGAAAATGAATTTTGGCACGGAGTTCCGGTACCTTTGAAGGACTGGAACCACTCCAAAGAGGTTTTCATGTTTATGGCCGAAGAGTTTCGGTTTTGTGAGTGGCCCCTCGCGGAGGATAGCTCGGTGAAAGAAGTTAAACGGTTGCTAGCTCAGCTGTAGAAGTGTGGAATTTGTTGTTGTAGGTCTCCCTGAAAAGGCTGTTAATAAATGTTTCTACAAACAATTTTTAGATTGTAAATAGCAAAAAGTCTCACATGCTAGCTTCTCAAACGATATCAAAGGAAAAATCACGAGAAGCTTAGAAGTTGTATCATCAATTTCACCAACCATTTCCGAGATTTATAACTAAAAGTCTGTTTTTATTAATGCACCAACTTCTAGTTACGCTTTAATGTCAGTGGTCTCCATCATCTAACGATTTGGCTTTCGATCTTTGAGCACAGCAAGAACCGGTGATCCGATTTGTAAATAAGGTATTTTTAAAAGTGATACACGCTGATCTGATAACCAACGTCCTTTTTGCTGGATGCGCGCAAAGCAAACACTTCAAAAACGCCAAAAATAGAATTCGTCATCTATGGTAGTTCAGTTGTGTTCTAATCGGAGCTGTAAATCATGAATCAACGCATAATATGGTTGAATTGTAAATAAACAATAGTCAGCCCAAATGTTACTTGGATGGCGGCTCCTCCTTCAACAAAACGCATAAGTAGAAAAAGCAAAAAGCAATTTTTTCACAGGGAACGATGATTCTAAAGTAGGTTCTGGACGTTGAATCAAATGCCAACTGAATTTAGTTTCTTTTTGCTAATAGTCGCTGTCAACTACGGATCTTGCACAACCGGCCTAGATGCAATCCAGCCAATTTCCGTCGATACTTTCAAGTGTCTCATGCAGAACAACTTCAAGTTCTTCATCGGTCGCGTCTGGGAAAGTATTGGCGACTATGACAGAACGGGAATCCAGAATATAAAGAACGCGAGAGCGGGTAAGTGCTCTATAGATGTGAAAATCAAGTGTGAATTTAGCTGGAGTTCCTTACGTCGACGGATACATCTTTCCCTGTTTGAAGTCTAGATGTGCTCCTCCCAAGAATCAGGAAAGCCCTTCTGACACATTTATAACATTTAAATATTGTTTCAGCTTCAAGCAACCGTAGACCGTCTCCGATCGAACGGTGCCAACTTCGGTATGCTATGGATGGACGTGGAGATCCAAGAATGGCCTAGTGACAAGAACAGGAATCGTCAGGTTATCCGAGACATGGTGAAGCAAGCTGAGGTACTTCTGCTGTGAAAACTTTCCTTATGCAATCTCTGTAGAGCATGGGTGTAAAAGTCGGAATTTACTCGAACAACAACAACTGGCAGTCGATCGTGGGACTGGATTGGGCTGAGATGAGCAAATATCCGCTTTGGTGGGCGAACTACAACGGAAAAGCCAGTTTCGATGGATTTGTTCCGTTTGGTGGCTGGAATAAACCTGCCATTCACCAGTATCTGGGAGACCAGAAAGGACCTTGTGAAGTCAACCTTGATTATAACTGGTATCCGTAATTTATGCAATGAAACAAGCTTTCTATGTTGCCTATTTGTAATATAACTGCCAAAACCTGGAAACGACATTTATTCTCCATATAAAATGCCAAACAAGAGCGAGAAGAAACTAGCGGAAGCAGGATTAAGCCGATAAGCTAATGAGGACCTGGCCATCACAAGTCATCCGACGTTTTCACAACCTCAAGGTATTCTCTGAAAGCTCCGTTTTGTAGACCATCGTATGCAACCACGGCAAGGTCGTCAGATCGTCGTGACTCGCCGTGTGCAATATGTTGCGAAAATCTAAACAAGCTTACTCGTGGGACGGTATTCCTGTTTGGGACGGGAGTTCTAAGGACAACAGTAATTGCTTGGGACAGTAGACATATTATGGGTCGGGAGATATGGGACTGTGCCCAAAACGTTTTTATGATGTATCAGACATGACCTGGTGATCATTACAACAAAATATGTCGATATGCATACACTTATACACTAATCACCATTGCTTATTGCAGGTTCGTTCGGCGACATGGACAAGACCAGTTCGTCGTGAATAGGAAGCTCCGCGATGGATTGATTATGCGCCAGTCTCGCGATAACGTCGCTAGAACTGAAGGTGAGTAATGGTGGCGATTACGGCTAATTTGTAATTAGTTTTAATATGTTTGGCCAAGTTCGTTATCGCCAATGGAAAGCGACGAGTTTCAGTGTATCGACGTTCGTCAAAATTCGCCGTTTCGCCGTTGTGCAGCGAGTTCTTGGTCCGCTTCTGCTTATCTGACCAACCAACGAAAGGTGAGCAAAAAGTACTCGTTTATTCTTCATATCAATAGCGGTCATTATGTACACATAGAATTATACATTACTCTTGAGATAGATTTTTCAAGCAACTATTCTTCAGACGTGGTCTCCGTCTAAGCGGAAGTCGATAGTGTCGCCAGCCTTCAGTTTTCGACCCATTCCCTTGTGATAACTTGTGCTACTTTGCGTCTTGGAGTATCGGCTTCTGGAATGGTTTGAGTTAAACGATCTGACCACTTTCAACTGAATGCTTACTTTAGGAAGGGAATCAGCGTGAACAGAGTCTCTCTGTACTTGGAGCCGGTAATGACAAAGACCAGGAAGCCTACGTAGCAGTTGATGAGCGATAAAAGATCCAGAATATCGGCAATGGACATGTAGATCATTCCGTGGAACTGATATGTGAACACAGCTGAAAAACGGATTTAAGAATTGCTTAATTTCTGGGAGCTTACCGTTGAAGATAGCGAAAACCCCTTGTGGGAGCTCCGTGCTCAGAAACACGGCTACCATGAGAAGCAGGACATACGTAATACGGTCGCTCCTCTTGTCGTCAGTGTGCAGCAGAGCGGAACGTTTCTTGGAATTTGCCCGAATTTTAATGAGCAAACAGAAGGTGAAGATGAGAAGAAGAACGCAAGGGATCACCTGCAAAGAGAAAACAATGTATTCCTCAAAACTTTCATTTGGGAACTTACTTTCAGGAAAATTCCTGTTAGCCACAAATTCACTTTGAGGAGGGCGCACTGGTTGTCGAGGAAGACGTTCGAAAAGCCAATGCTGTACTTTGGAGGGTCCGCCACCTCGCCGTGCTCGTTCTCGCGCGGGTAAATCTGGTGAACAAGGAAGGTCGGGATGCAGAGGAAGAAGATACAGATGGCCACTACGCCGGACATGACGCTGAAAACACTTGTCGTGAATATGTGACAATTGCACTTTCGTCTAGCTTCGAAATGGTCGAAAGAAGAGATATAAGGACATGTTTAGTTCAGCATACCTGGTCCCAAAGAATTTGTTAGAACGAAAACCTACAATTTCAAAGTTGGAGCTGAACTTTCAAACGTCAATTCAGTCTCTTGTTTTTATTGCTGTCGCTTACGGCCCATAAATTTTGTACAATCCAGTGTCATTTACGTAAACACGAAATAAAAGGTCAAGTCCGGAGAATGACACTAAGATTTGCAATTTGATTGAAGTTCGCGAAATAACAAAGCAGTTTGCAAAGGTCAATCCGGATATTTGGAAAACAGCTTCAGCACTCAAATGAACTTCAATCGAGAATTCATTTTTTGATAGCGTCAGCACTTTGTTTGCACATTCAGGAAGTGCCGCAAACAGATCCATATTTCGTTTGTGCTCCATGAAGCTTCAAAAACGTCGGAAAACAAGTTTGTTCGTGAGAGTACATTTTTACAAACGGCATAATTTGGTTACAAACTTTGCAATAAATCCCTTCTACTCCGAGTCATCAAATTAGCCTGCAATCAAAGTCATCCGCCCAATTACTATAGCACATATCTCCAACGCCCAATTAAATCCCAGTTTTCAATTACAGTAGGTGGAAATCAGTGCATCGAATGCACTTTTCATAAAGTTATCCACTCTTTATTTCTGACGTAAGTAAACTTTCACGGAAGCCCAACATGTGCTTAACACACACGAGAGCCACATTTTAAAATGCGTGCAAACAAAAGCCATTCTGTGATTTAATTTTTACGCTTGAACTTCCCCAGCGCTGTGACGTTGGAACAGAAGGTGAACTCATTGTCAGCATGTAGTGCACCACAAACCAAAAGGTGAAAACGACTTACCAGGCCAGCTGGGGCATCATCCATTTAGTGTACCGCGCTTTAATTGCCATGAAGCGAATGTATGCCATTAAGACAACGAGATAAAGCGATATTGCGTGCAGGGCGATGCTGAAGACGGCGTGCAGCTTGAGGAAGACGGCCCACCCGTACGAGTACCCGCTCGGTTCCATCAGAAATTCGAATCTGGTTATGTAGATCTGCAAAATGGAAATTCGGTTACCAGGACGCGTGGAATCGTCTACTTACAGCGTATGATATCATCGTCCCCATGTCAGCCATCGCTATACACGTGAGAACTGCATGCACGGATGAATCCCTCATTTGAGGCCTAGTTAAGACCCAGATGTGGATGCTGTTGGCCAGGAGTCCAAAGACGCATAACAAGATGCTGATGTAGCGGTGCACGCTGCCGTAGACTCTGAAATGACGCAAACAATTAGAAAAGTCAGATACGTATTCATATATTCTGTTTCACAAAGCGCTGTTTCAAAAGAACTACGATCGGCCAGGAGTCCAAAAAACACTTCTTTAAAAAACGCCGGCAAGCTCATTATTCTGATTAAAAGTGCCTTTTCAGGCCGAAGACAGACAAGAAAATTTTTTCAGTTGTTGAAAACAACGGCTCAGGGGAGGTGGAGATCAACGACCCGCCGGTACTCAGAAATGCAGAGTTTTTCCCCAGGCGCACAAACCGAATGTGGCCAAATAAGGCCATTAATCACCTACGTTTTAATACTATATAGCGTTTCCAGGAAGTGCTGGCTCTGGTTGTTGTTCAGGTCGAACAGTATCGGATCCGATGAGCAGGCCATTAATTCAGACCCTGGCTAATGGTCACCTTTTTGATCTGAAAAGAAGCAGATGATAAAAAATGATCACGTTCGCAGAAACACGGGGATCGCGACAAGCAGGCACGCCTAACGGAGACTACCTGAGTAGTTCGGGTTGTAGATAGACCGGTGATCCCAAACGCAAACAAAACGTTGTCCAGAACACTCAAGCAACAAAACAACATGGATAAACACGAAATATTCAGTCTGGTAGCCTAGTCGCACGCCTGAATATCAGCCAGCAACTGCAGTTAATAAACACACATGAAAAGTGAACTCACACCTGGTGAACGAACACGCAAGTTCCACCCAGTCTTCAAAGTAACAGCTTAGAGAGGTGACAACTGCTTGTTTGCCAATATCTTCTCAACGCGCGGTCTTGCAGGCAGAAAAACACCATTGTTCTCACCCGCGGCAGCAGGAAGTTACTCTTCCGCGAGTTGTGTTGTGACCTAGGAGATGAAGCTGCCACTTAAGAGATTACAGATTAGCGAATTGGGCTTGTCACGCCCAAAGTGCCAACTCTCAACAAGAGCCCCTCCTCTCAGTGCACATACAGCCATGCTTGACGCAGAGCGTTTTGTTATAATTGGCACACAGGGGGTGGATAATTGGCACGCCTTGCTACGCTTGGTGAGTCTCTGTCATTTGCATCCTTTTTTGGCAAAGACACATTTTGGGGATGGCGGAAATTGGGCTGTTGTCAACAAATTTCGCGCTGAGTGGGAATTTATTCGCGGAAATTCGGCGTCACAAAGGGCGTCGCGACCACAAAAGAAGGATGGGGAGAATAGTAACCTTCGAACTGGGAAACGGCGGGGGAGCGCGTGGATAATAATAGGGCCTTACGGCACTTGGCTTGGAAAGACTGGCCTGAATGTGAAGGAGTAGGCTTGGACAAGGAGGATGGAAAACAACGGCTGAGCAGAAGCCAAATATCCCATTAAGCGAGCACGTGAAGATGGGGCCAGGACGGAATATGAAGGAAGCGATGACATGAAAAGATCATTTTGGAACAGCCGAAAAGTCCGAGAACAGCGGGCGAAAATGGACCAAAAGATGCCAACTTCCTTTCGCATGCAAACTAGTTTGAGGGGTACGGTAGCGAGTCAAATTAATAACCTATCCGTCTTTGAGTGTACGAAAACAACAGCAACATTCCAAATTAGAAAAACACACGAGTGTTTCACGAACATATCATCTAACCGCAATCTTCGCGACGTTTCGCTCATTCTGGGTACGCAAATTATGCTCACATATGAAGACCAGGAACCGTCGTTTCCGTTAGAATTTAGAGCGTAGGAAATTTTACAACTGAAATGTTGGGAAAGAGGTGTGAGCGAGCTTGAAAACAATATCTTCGGAGTCTCAGAAGCTGTTCCCAAAGACCAAACAGGCGGTAATCAAAAAACCGAAAATTTGAACTGTGGAAATTCAGGAGAATAATGGGCTTGACGACCCTCCATTATGATATGTGACTTCCACTAGACCTTTTTATTGGCATAATAGATAGCGGGCCCACCGCCGCCACAAACCACAGGCGCTAGGTGCCTTCGCCGTCGTCGACGCCGGTTCCTATAGAGACATGACGGAGACCTTTCGCCGCCCATCGAGTCATAAATCTCTGAAATGAAGCATAATGAAAAGCGACGTTTTGGTTATAAAAATAACGTTTATATTCGACGATAAATTATCCCGAACTGTTTACTGAATGCGCGTTAAGCGGCGCAAAAAA
>KN167614.1:403599-413760 GCA_000757745.1 Steinernema scapterisci
TTGCAAGTTTTCTCTGTCACCAATTATTTACGTCTCGTCGTTTGATTAATGATAGTCAAGGGCAGAAGGGTTGCTGCGTGTCTGAGGGAGCGGTTCCCAGGACATGCAGTCCGCCTTTAAACGC
The DNA here is from genome assembly GCA_000757745.1 of Steinernema scapterisci. Taxonomy (NCBI): domain Eukaryota; kingdom Metazoa; phylum Nematoda; class Chromadorea; order Rhabditida; family Steinernematidae; genus Steinernema; species Steinernema scapterisci. Next base: position 403,724 of record KN167614.1, read on the forward strand.
TAAGTGGTTTAGGTGTGGACTGCTGTTTAAAACAAAAAAGATCAGCGATGGGTTCGAGTGGGGCCGAGAGCAAGAGTCGAGAGGGGCGTCGGTGGTCGTCTCGTCGTCCCTTCGTCTCCTCCAAAACGGCGACGCCCTCGAAGGGCGAAGATCCACACGTGAGGCCGCGGAAGAGGAACACGCAGCGGGAGAACGATTTTGGCAGAATAAAGTGTTATACAAATGGGATTACCCAAGTAATGCGCGATCAAAAGAGGGATGATATTCAATTACGCTAAATCGGAAGGTCTCGTCACGGGGCGCCAGAGCAAAGAAGCCACTCTGTGAAGCGGAAGTCACTCGTCCTGCCATTACATAAGACTTTTCACGTCTCAGAAAGTCGATTTACGTCTGCAAAATACGAAAATTATCCAAAAATACTTTTAGTCTTTGCCCCTAAAAACGGCTTTTTTCGCAAAACCATTTTTGCCCGAGGTCCGCAGAAATCTGACGGATTAAAATAAAAAAATAAGTTTAAAGACAAACGAGGCAATAACTCTTTGCTCTCTGAGAAGAGCATCATAAAGCGATTTGCAGAAGAGGGCCAAATTGATTTAAAATAGTAAAGAAAATTGACATTTTTCTCCGTCCGCAAAGTTCTATAAAATTTTCATGACCTTTCATTGAAGACGCTTTGGATGCGCGGGGTGAAAGAACATCATCGGGAGCGGAGTGGGGCCGCCGTTACCAGCGACCGTGAAGAATGAAGTTGTCCGTCGGCGAGGACAACAGCCATTTTCAGTCGAGCTTGTCGTCGTTAATTATTAAAGCTGCTCACAGGGAAAATGGATTTGAACAAATAATTTAGAGCCAAGAAATTCGGGAAAAAATATTTCTTAATCAGGCCGAACTGGTAAATAAATTCAAGAAAATTTGGCTTCAGCCCCAATTCAAATCCGTCTTTATCAAATAAAACCGTTTGGAAACTTTCTCAACCAACTTTATTGTTTTTGTTGCCGTCTATCGACAGCTGAATAAAAGGAGTCACCTGAGTTTTGGTACAAACTTGATTCTGCCAGCAGTTCTGCGTCTACTATCTGGAATGTGATCTGCGATGTACATTGCCATAAGACACTAAACAGCAATCAAATTTGCGTGTTTTAACGTGTTTTGCAGAGTGGTCTCCCACATACGTAAACGACGGTAATGAATTTGTCAGCATCGTATCGGGAACTAAAAGTGATCACTGACATTGTTACCGTAAGATACTGTCGAAACGTGTAAAATTGAATTGCCCAGCTGTTAAAGTTGAATTAAAATGCTCAAGGAAATTGAGACGCCCAATAAAGCAAGAGTCGTTAAACAAAAGCCCCAGAACGACAGCCGCTTCGCGCTCTGGAATTCACATTAAAGCGTACCTATACATTTTCCGTATTTTCCATAAAAGCTACAAAATAACTCCATGTCCACGTTGACCTTTTTCATATAAGCAACCCACACCAAATGCCATAGGGGGAAACGCTGTTCACCATCTGGAAGCACTTTAGATAAAACAACAATTACAAATCAAGGTGATATTGAAGCTCAATACGCTGCAAAACAAACAGAATTGGCTGGTCTAACGAATGCGAGAAATAGGAATTTCGATTACATTTTTATCACCCTGAAGTCTCAGAACTGAGAAACAAAAAACCATCAAAGCGGGTGAAACTCACGTTCCCTCATCATGTATACGGGACATGTCCACTTTTGTCCTTTTTAAACTCTTCTTTGAATGCTAACCATTATTTGAACTTTTAATTAGAGCAGATTGAACCCATTGCGAAAGTCGTGTTTATGAACACGACGAGGTCAAAACAGCCACGTTCAATATTCGAGATGTTGACAAAGTACCAAAACGCGCATTAGCAGAAGCTTTAGACCTTCTGCTTCACGTTTAATCGGCTAATTTGGCGTCGTCAAGGGGGTGCTTCCAGCGCAAAGAAGCACCATCTTGCCGGAGGACATCTCGCGAAACCGAAACAGGCGGTTCTGTCCAATTGCTGCGGGCAGGCTCGCTTCGCAGAACAGCACCCTTTTCTTGTCCGTGACCCTTTTCTAGTCTATTTTCCGAACGCTTTGAGTCCACGAATTTACTTCGGCTGCTCGGCGACGATCAAAGTAAAGAATGAAATTTCAATTTGGGCACGCAAGGGGAACACCGACATGAACACGGCGTGGAAATGACAACGACGAATGCACTCTGTGAGTGAATTGAATGAAAAACGAATTGAACACCCAGCTGAGGCATTTTTCGCTGTCGTTTTGATCGGCTAGAAGGATTCTCGTCCCGTCTTTCTTATAAGGCTCATCATGCGCGTGCGGTTGGGTTGGCGCGCCTTCTGAGAACCACGACAGAGACGGTTGATTTGTGCTCTCGTCAGCGTGATTCAAGGAGTACGTCTAATGAGAAAAACACACGACACGAAAGTCTTACTATCGAAATCGAAGCGGCAAAGCAGAAGTAGACTAATTCGAATTTTTCGCCTACCGAAACATCGGCTGAAATCCGACTCTTCTACAAACACGAAAACGCGATTACCAAGCCCGAGCTGGCTCTGATTTGTTGTTTTTGCTGCGAGTCTCATTTAATTGTAAAGCAAACACTCAACGTGATTATTGGAATGACAGATGTACCCGTAAAACGTGCGTGTTTTGGATTCAAGTGCGTTGTGTTAATTAAACGTGAACAGCTGTGGTTGGCCAGCGAGATACCGAGACGCTGCGGATAAACAGCAATGATTACGTCAGCTTCTCTTTGTTTTCAAGTGGATAAACATACAAAGACAAATAAAAGTTGGTCTTCCACACGCCTCAGTGATCAGCTCGAAAATACAGATCTCGGTGCGAAATAACAGCAACAACAGTGTTGATCAAGGGCTGAGACGCAACACGCTGAGAGAACGGAAATTAGCTCAACATTGGTGTTTATTAACCCAATCGCATTGTACCCGCCAAATGGATTAGGCTCATGCGGAACTGAAAGGACGTCTGTCATCAGACTGCGCAGATTTTTGTGTCTTTTGATTGATAAAGTTGAGTGAAGCACACTCGTTTCCGGGAAGTAAAGAAAGCGAAATTTTTGCTTTATTGCATTCCAGTTTTCCTTCTTGATTTCATCAAACGCCTCCTCATTCTGAACCTACGCCTTCTTGAAACAATCTAGAACATACATGGACCACTAAATAAACCAGATATACAAAGACTAGAATTGCATGTTGCTCGAATGTGTGGGTTTAGAGTTGACTAAACTGATTTGATCAACATGCTAATGCCAAAGATAATTTCCGCGAGAACTCGTCTCCACTTTCAAAAACCTTACAGAATCACCCAGCATTCAGCCTGGTACAAACAAAATGCTTCTCCTGATTACGGACTGCCAATGACTTTTGTCTGAAGACACCCGACGCCATATCGACTACAGAATAGGCTGTGACTCCGCTTATAAATTTCGCCAAACACTTTTACAACTACGCATTCTTATGACGACCAAACAAAATTTGCTCGTAACGTCGCCAAATACAATCTACGTCGCTACGAAATACGGCAAACTGTTAATTAGGCAAACATAAGAACACCGGGGAGTCACATTACCAACCGCGTGTTTTTCACTCTAACGCGGTCTGGAACAGACAGGAAAAACTGCCAAAACCACGCTGTCCGTTCTTTTGACAGCACAGAGCACAATTGATTCTAAAAGGACATTCCTGGTAGTAACACTTATGCCTGAAATTCTGAAGCACTTCAAAAGGTTGACTGTGGAACAGCGCAAAGAAGGGACTGAAATGGGACGTAGAGCGATGTTCACAGAACTGTGATCAAATGGAAATTGAACGTATTGTTTTTCTGAAAAGGGTTTTTCCTGGAGCGCGCTGATTGAAGACGCTGTGTCTATGCACTTATGTACGTCGGGAAGACAGTGAAAAATTATTTTAATTTTTTTGTTTGGGTTCGATGCAAATCTTTTCTTGTCAGTGGAAATGTGTAGAATCCGTCTTTCTGGGACCAAAATGCTTGTAGCACCAGAAATCAGAATATTCGTAATCCAAGGCTGTGCAGATGAGAACATTTCTTAGAGATTGCAAAGTGGTAACGCTTCCGGTATGATACCAGCTTCCACCCCTACAACCACGAGTTTGAGCCCCCGCTAAACCCTTCGGACCCAGAAAGCTTGGAACATCAGGGCGTCGTCGGTTCCCCCACCGAAGTGCAAGGAACATCTCCGTCCGTGTTTCCAGTGAATACCCGTGATATTTATGCATGTTATATTGTATGGTGGCGCTCTTGGCGTAATATTAGCGAAAAAACTCCCTTAACCCGCGTGTCAGCGCGAATGACTTTGTTTGACCACCGACTGAGAATCTGAGAATTGAATGGGGGAAAAGAAGGAAGTCCGGAACAATAACATCAAAATACATCAAAGTAACATCAAAGCGCAGGAACAACACAGGTAAGGGGGACAATTCCATGAATGACAGAGGTACAATATGACATTTTTCGCGGTTGTCTCTTGTTATCGCGGTTTCTTTAAATGATGCACTTGTTGTAGACTAGGTAGACTTTGTAAAACGCCGATTCAAACCCGATTTGTAAAAAGGATAAAAGATAGAAGGCAGTTTGCTAATAACACCTAGAATTGTCTGATTCTTTCAATAACAAGCAATTTCGTGGCGAAATTTTGGCGCCATAAATGAAGCGCTTAATTTAGAGGAGGATTGAGTGGGCGCTTGACAAACAGTTCTGGGATCTGAAGCACTTGAGTAGAACCAAAACTTAAGCGGCTAAAAAAGATTTTCTGCAAGAAGGACGTCAGGGTTACAATCAAAGATAGCGTGACACAATCTGAAGTCTCTGCAAAGTGGTCTCCAATTTATACATTCAAAGCAAATTCGATTTTCTGCAAACTTAGATTATCTTTTTGTAATCAGTCGCTGCGGAAAAGTGAGGAAAATGGAGTCGGCAGGGTTCGACTTTAGAGTTACGCTGAAAATGAGGAATTGGATGTGCCACGGATAGCCGTAAATTTTCAGCCGTTTGCTAGGTGACACGCATAAGATGCACAAAAATGAACTTGGCTCCTACTAATTTTTTTCAAACAAAAATCTCGTAATTTGCTTCTGAAGGAACACGCGTTGCAATATCACATTTTACGCGCCCAGAGTCGCTGGTAACAGACAACACATCAAAATAACCAAGCTTCTCCAGAGACGCCGCGACGGATCTGACGAGTTGGAGTCAGAAAAGGCGTAACGGACTGTCGAAGTCAGACGGGGCATCATATTTGCACTCTCCGTAAACAAAGCGACCCATTGCTGGAAGTCCACATCAAAGCGCTTCAAGTTCCCAACAAGAAATACCACAATTCATTCACCAATAACCAATTAAATTTTGACGTTGGTTACAGTTCAGCTAATCCTGACTGTTTACAGCTTGACCTACGACTCAACAATACAAATAAAACCATAAAACAGAAATTGGCTTTTGGGACAGGAGTCGCGAAAAGTGCGAGCAGACAAGGTTCACCCCTTGGTTTAGCCAACAGACAAATGAAATCCGTTTAAAACGAAAAACAAGCGACGGTCGCCAACCACAGGGCAGAAAGCAAAACACGATAAGCTGATCTAACCAAACCTAATTTGGCCAGTTGCCTTGTTTTCAGTGCTACTAATATCTAAAACTTTCCACCCCAGTCGTTTAGAAATTACTGTGGCGTAACGGAAAGACAATCTCAGGCTCGGGTTGAACTCATAACAAAACAGGTATTCGACATTTGTTACGCGTGTTTACAAGTTTGAAGGAAGGAAAAAGGCTACGCAATTGAAATATACAAAAGGCAAAGTGTACAAATAAGAAGGTCACGTCATGATCGTTTCTTCCTGTTTTGACGTTATTTTGTTGTACTTACCTATGGACGCTACAGCAACACAGTCGCGGATCTCAGACATATACTGGTCCCTTGAAAAAGGAAGAGCAGACTCTGTTGTTGGAACTTGAAACGAGCCACGCTATTTGTCACTCTGAAGCCTTGAACCCTTAATTTTTATTGGCATTTACTTAGGACCAGCAGCAACAAAAACAAGCAGAATTGTTGACAAAAGTTGAGGTGACCTCAAAATTGGTTTACTGGACAACCGAGAACAGGGACGTACCAAGTCTTGAAGGAGAAGATTTACCCAATTTGAGAAAACACTCAGTACCTAAAACGATGTCTGAAAAAATCTTCAAAAATGCTATTCAACAGAAATCGGGAATCTTCTTGGGTGGACCACTACGCTAAACAAAAAAGACAAGTCAAAGATAAGAGAAATATTCCTAATGTTAAACAATAGAATTCATGACAGACAGATCGACTCACACGCACGTAGTGTCGCACGTAATTTAACACTCGCATTACCATTCGCACGTAACACGCACGTAATTTCAGTTTGTCTGATAACAATCCAAAATAGTCTAAAAGACTCCTTTTTGCGCGCCAACGTACAAATTACGAAATATGATGTCTTTGTTTCTTCAGTGTTTCTTTTTTTCTGTTCTTCTGCTTGCCATGATTTCCACGAAGACTGCTTTTTAATGAGTTTTTCCGATTAGGCAAAACCCGAAATTTATTGTTAAGCAAATCAGTCACGTCTGTTTTAGAAATTTAATTTCAAAAATACTCAACGCTTAGAAAAAACCTAGTTCTGCTCAGAGTAGACACAGGAAGCTCATGGAATCCGACGGAAGTTTTTGTGCGCTCAAAGCACATCCATATCGCGTCCTATCAACTAGTAAACCCCCAAAGGCCATTAACACATATTTATGAGTCTAAGGCAAACACAAACATTTGATGAAGTGCCCGGCGCGTTGCAATCTGAAATTAATATTGGAAGCAATTAAAAGCAGCACTTTCAGCACATCTGCCCGCACGCGGAGGCGGCAGCGGTTTGGGTTCCTCCTCAAATCCTTCTAGGTTACAACGCCGAGGACAAGATCGGGAAAGCTAGAGTGCGGTGGACAAGGGGTTGTCCTTTTCTATGCTCAAAGTGTGGCTTTAACAAGACCCGCTTAGCGTAAGGAAGCGCACGGAGGAGATGTCAAAGTTTCAATGAAATTGCCCCGAGACGCAACGAGGAGTGTTGCTCGGCGGAACGAAGAAGTCCGCTAAATCATTTAAAGTTCTCGGAACGTTGCACTGCACTCAAATTGCATCTTTGTCCGCGTGTCTATTATGAGCAGGCGCAAGCTTAGGTATATCACGGGAAACAAAGATGGCCCAGAAGGAGAGATAAGTGATCGAAAAGTGATTGAATGGTGATTGCGGAGGAAGCGTCGTTCCCAGCGGCGTGGAGAGTTGTGGGGAACAAACAGTTCAATTATCCCGTCACTAAAAACAAATTTCTCCCCTCTTCTGCTCTTTGCGTTAAAGCTTCTGAACGCCGCCTTGTAATTAGTCCCACCAGCTGAGCTTCGTTTATAAACGGCACGAAGAGAAGAGATGATATCCCACCAGAACCAGCACAAGTGGGCATCTACAATTACTTTTTGGGTGGTGTTTGAAACTTCGCGCGGACGGAAGAGAAGCGCTCAACGGTTCGGGGCTGTTCATTTCCCAAAATATAGCAATGTTTGCAAATAACGACTAACAATTATTCAAGGTTTCCAAAGTTTCTTGTGAAAATAAAACATTTGGAAAACTCTGCGAAAGCTTATTATTTCAAAAACCATCTAAAAGACAAAAACCTTCCTTTTATGAAAGTCCCCAAAGACCCAGCTAAGGGCGAATACAAACTTCTTTTGAAAAGGTCAAAGCTTGTTCCAAAAAAGCAAAATACTCAGTTTACCAAAATATCAAATAGTGAATGACGAGTGACGTGTCTCAAAGTCACTAAATCTCACAATTGGAGCTACGTCAAAAAAACGCCGAAAAATTGAGCACGGCGATAAAGCCGAAAACAATCGGTTGCGGGCGGCGGCACATTGACACGCGATTTGCGGGCAGACAACGAAATTGTTCATTGGATAGAAGGCTGAGAGCATCAACGTTTTCAACTTTGACGAAGTCGCAAGCGTTTGATCCGTTTAAGAAGGCAGTATTTGCCAATCGTGTGGTGAAAAACGCTAACAACAAAAACATTTGTTTGAGTATAGTGGCAGACGGAGCCAAGTGTACTCGCCATAAATATACACCTATTTTGACATTCATGGAAATTATCTTGTTTTCCTTATGTCAACTGTCACGACATGTCTTGGAAGTTTTGTTGTCGTTGTTTGTGTTTCAGAGGACGCCTAAAGGCGAAATCATCAAGGTAGAGCACTTTTATAGCTGACTGGAACGAAAACGAAATGAGGGATTCGGTTTCGGCGGTAAAGAAATAGGAAATACACATAATACTAAATGTATTGTTTGGGTCCTGTCGGTGTAAATAAGGGCACACGGCTGGCAACAACAAGTGACAAAAAATTTAGCACGCTAAATTTGCGTTTCCAAAGAAAAGTTTTTGAACAGAGACGGGTTGGGTTAACCTTTGCTTTTACGGTTATCCAAAAACTTCCTTTCCAAATTGCACCACTGTCATTCAGACCAGCAAATAACTCGTGGGACCTCTATCCAACTTTAGACCGGACAATTCTGGCTTGAGAGCAAAACAATGAGGTTGTTTATTAGAGATCCGCGATGTCAAAAAATGCCTGAGAAGAAACAAGCTTGCATTGTATACGCTTACCGTGTAGTCCGGCAACCCGAACGCAAAAAACAGGTCATTTGCAAAAACTGACTGTTTAATAAAATGAAGGCATGAGCTTGCGAATGGTTTACGGTAGATTTCATGTATGGAAGTCAGTGAGTTTTTTGAATACAAACTCTACCCGGAATATCATTGATTGCCTGGCCGGATTTGTTGATGAAGACGCACGCCAACAATACTACGCGTAAGCAGAAGATAAGCAGAACGTTGGATATCTGATGAGCTATGATACAGCAAGGACAAAAGGCGCCAAGCTTCTATCACTAGAAGTAAGTCTGAGCTTTCTGTTGCAATTAAGCGTGTTACTTACGTTTGTGCTTGTCTATCTTTCAATTAAATTTTTCCGCACGCTCAACTGGTTTAAATTCAAAAAACCCGAAATTCAGCAAAACAACAATAAATCTGAAGCACACGATTCGGACGTTAAGAGGATTGTGGGCAGGCATATGGGAAAACGAAATTGTTTGTTTCGTTGAAAGAGCCACAATTCTCAGTGCCCATAATTTATAAGTGAATGTGTATGAAATGATTAGTAATCATTGCTGGAATGACCGTTCCTTGATCAAAATAATTCGAAATGGGCGCTTTAATTTGCACATGAAAGAATTGGCAATTCGGGCAACAGGTCCGTTATACACGTGTGGGCGTTTCAACCCTTTCTAGCAAATAAGTGTGTAATCGGGCATCTCAAAACAGGACTCCAGGCTTACTGAAACTGATACAACCACGTTTCTTCAATTAGGAATCACACAGACAATTCCATAAACCAAAAATCTAGACACATTTTTGAGGTTTGCACCTAAAGCAATGCCGATGGAACTGATGTGTCTGGTCCGTTGTTTGTGAATCTCACGCTAAGTAAATATTTTTGTTATCATACTACGCGCTTAAAACGAGAATAGCAATAATGAAGGTGAAACCATAAGAAAACAAACGCTGACAATCGCTTTGGGCTTCGCAACCGAAAACTTTCAGGGTCATAAATATATCGATGGGTTGCAGTTGAAATCAACATCCTCGGCTAACTCTGAATTATTCATGTCCAAGAAGTTGATGAGTTTTTTAACGCTTTTTGAGAAAAAACTTTTCCTTAAAAACATTCTATTAAGCAGGATGAAGCTCATTTTAACACATCCCATTCTAAGTAGAAGCAAACTACGCAACGGCAAAAACATCAGTCAGGCGTTCTCAAAAGCGCCGAAACACAGCCTTCACTTTGCTAAAGGCAAGTTCTTTATGTTCTTGCTCTTACACGCTTCTTTATCATTCTAGAGCCCAACTGACATTAGCGAAAAC
>KN167614.1:433056-456131 GCA_000757745.1 Steinernema scapterisci
TTTTAATAACTTTTCTATATCATCTTTTTCGTTTTCCAGAAAAAGCACTTTGCTAATAGCCGCGCGGCACTTAATGTCGAACTCATTCCACTGAAAGCGGAAGTGCGCAATTAAGCAGTGCCTAATTATTCTTTTTAGTTTGCTTGATACTAATTTCTTGCGCAAAAAAACATTTTTTTGGGAACGTTTCGCGGTTGTTGGGAAGAATTCTGTAAGCAGTCGCTCATGGACATATTGCCAGCTGTATGGTTCTATGGTCTTGTCCAGCTGCGTTCGGTGCAGCTGCAAAATTGGCTGATCTACCGAGGTCTCTCTTTCTGGCAAACTGTATCTTGTAGGCAAAACGCGGAGACTTCCTAAAGAAGATCCGCGTAGTTTTGGTTTAGCAGTCTGTCTGAGATGTTTGTCTTAGAACAGACATTATTTATTTCAGCAGAACCACGAAGAAGCGGAATTTTGAATTTACGAACTGCTTATTCGGTTGTATCTCGTCGGAAGTTTGTTGTTTCAAGAGTCTAGTCTATGTTCATTTTGTTAAGTGGTCGTGTTCGATTTGGTCCTTCAACGTGCTTTGTGAACTTTCGTTACTCATTGGATTTCATGATATTATTGTAAGCGCGTAATCTGATCGTTGATAATGGGACATTAGGATTGAAGACCGGGTCGGAGTCAGTGCCAAAGTGCTTGTTTACCTTTGGTCGGTTTTCCGTATGTTGCCTCGAATGCATTCGACTCGAAACAAACAATCAATTCTGTGCGTGCGTGATTATGCTCTTTCGATTATTGTAGCCGTAGGAAATCAAAAATTTCCGAGCCATTTTGATTGTTCGCCTGCTATACGAGTACGGTCGCGGCTTGGAAGCCGAAGTCCGAGTGCTGTAACGAAAACGCAATTTTTTCCTAGTTTTTTTTATGTATTCCGAGTGTTTTGCATGTAACTCGTTCCTGATTCGCATGTTGATGGACCGCTAAAATCAGTTTTGGTGACTAAGAGACCAGATGTTTCCGCTCATTTGTCACTTAATTTACTGCTCGCACCGCGCTTCAAACAAGGTCGCATTAGCACAGTTTCCATGGAACCTCTCGCGCGGTGGACATTTATCAAGATGATCTTCTTCGCCTCCGCTTCCCTCTTGCCATGTTGCAAAATGACGCTCGCCTGCACATGTTTTGACTCTTAACAGATGCGGCAAGAACCCGTTTGCTGCTGCTGCCCTGAGTAAGCGCGCGCTTGCCGCGCGTGTCAGATGTTCTTTTTGCCAGGCGTCAAGGCAACCAAGGTTGTTCGGGGTCCCTCCGTAACTCGCGTACTCGCATAATTGGCGTGAGCCGAGGAGGAGGGGTTAGCTGTTAGCGAGCTTGTGCCAACACGCGGCTATCACGCCTCTCGAGCCGCTCTAACGGGACACTCCATTAAAGCCGCTGTTTTCAGGTGGCAAAGGTGGACAAGCAGTAATCCATCTCCAGCTTCTCGAGATGTGGATCTTTAAGTCGGTAAGCATCTGTGCACTTGGTTTTCTTGTTAATTTTGTCCTTTCTCAGCGACCATGGCAGATCATGATGCTGGTGCTCCTGAACGGGTTCACCATGTCCTCGCTGATCATCATCTGGCCCGAGCGCTTCATCCTTGCCATGGTGTTTATCAACTCGATGCTCGTTTGCGTCGCGATCATCGGGATTCTTCTCCGCGTGCAGCAGCTCCTCGCCGGGAACTTCGGCATTAAGGTGGTTCCATTCGCTGCTTCAGCTTATTCTCAATTTGAGTACTTTAGGTGATCGCCATCGTGTTCCTCCTGCTGCAGTGCTGCGACTTCCTGGACTCTCTGACCGCCCCGAAACCGACAAACCGCAACCGTCTGTATAACACCTCTCCGTGGTACATCGCCTGGATCTTCACCACCGTCCTCGTCACTGTCCTGGAACTGCGTATCATGGTCGGAATCTGGTGTGACATGTGCTCGCGCGAAGAAGAGCGAAAGAAGCCTTCCCTGCCTCCCTCCTACAGCGTCTGTGTTATCGAGCAGGGCGTGAACGAACTTCCTCCGCCGACCTACGACGAAGCTCTCAAGCTGAAGGCTGCCTCGGGTATGTTTACCCGGCTTTTGCTTAACTGACTTAAGCCGCTCGGCTTTTCACAGAAGCGCAAATTCCTGTTTACAGAATCGCTTGTTTTGGCACGAAAATACCAATAATAGGGGATTACCTGCAAGTTGTTCCCAAGATTGCAAATTGCTATTTTCTTGTTTACGGCTGGAATGCTGTAGACCCCCATTAACGTCCATTCATTACCGTTTCCTTGCGAGATTTCATTCGTTTTCTGTTTTTTTCAGAACAGCTGACCGCGATGGAAGTAATTGCCGAAGCTGCAATCATGCCCGAACGTTCCGAGATCCCGGTAAGAGAAACCCCTCAGAAAGAGATTGACTGAAAGGGGAGCTATTTCAGAGCAACAACCAGGTGGTCCTGCGATGTGAGACGCTGAACGAACGAATCGACTCTCGGCATTCGATGTGACAGACGTCGAAGCCGACAATTCACTTGAGGAAGAAAGTGAAGCTGAATGTTGTGTATTGTTATTTGTATATAGATGTACGTTCGTTGGTGATGTGTACTAAATTATGTGTGTGCATTGAGGGGACAGTGGATAGAAGGCTTGTAGAACAACCAGAGTTTATGGCGATTCCCGTTCGACCTCGAGAGGACATTTGCTGCCTTCAACTAGTTGGTGGAACAGCAAGCATGCAGTCGTGTCGTCCCAATCGTTCCATTACACCGGGCAGCATGAAACTGTGCTGAAAAATGCGTCATTGCAGAATGGGAAACCTCGGGTACTGTACCTGGGTAGTGGAATGTCAGCTGCGGGCTTCTCTGCGCATTTCCAACTGCCGGGTTCTTAAGATTCAAGGTGCTTCAAATCTGGAGGGCTGTGCAAGCGAATGCTATGAAGCTACCAGTATACTGTAAGCTATGAGACGTCATATAAGCGCTTCAATCCCTCTTCACTTTTCTATAAGAAAAAGTTGTTGTTGTGAAAATCTTTTCACAAAGGTCAGGTACATTCCGTGCATGAAGCATCCGTCAAATGAATCCCATTTGTTTTTTCCAAAGACTATATTTTGTGGAGTACGGGAAATTCTGCTAACCGTGTGGTTGCCTGCTAAGTATTTCTAACAGTTTCCGCTAAAAACCTACCGTATCACTGTCTTTCGTGACGTGTTGACCGGAAATACCTGGTCGCTGGCCTCTTTTTCACATTGTAGTTAGAGTGCGTGTTAAGTATGACATTTTAAGCGACCATGCACGATTGGTCTATTTTTACACTTTCTCAAATGCTAGCAGTGACTCAATTTACCGCACCCGTGCTAATAAGATACTATGATTTGACGTGATTTAACGGCCTCCACTCACTGGCAAGATTGGTCGTCAAGGCTAAATATAGCAAATTGAATTCCACTGGACCAGCATCTGGTGCTTCTGTTCCGTTCCTTCTTACCAAAACCGAATTAAGAGCTGCATGCTATCAAAGATCAACGGGACCCACGTCACCATGAAATCACTCACAACGTGCTCCTCTCATCCGGTTTTACAAAATTCAGCCTCGCTCCACATTTCAGTCTTCGATCTCAGCGTACTCAATGAAGTTCAACTGGAACAACGTGAAAACACGATTCAGAGTCCATTTGAGTGTTCCTGCACCAGTTGTAAATCTCTGACACACGTTCTTTCATCGTCATCCGGACACAGAACAACTTATCGGAAGGAGTCCGTTTGGAAAAGTTTTGGTTTTGCGTCTTCGGATCTGCACGGGAATAAGCACAATAAGTTTTCTGAGAACTGTTTTCGCTTTAGCCTCTTGCAAATTTCGCCAAACAAAGGAGTTTGTGGGAAAGCTCGTGATACTACTTGGAATCGAGAGAACCGTGCCAGGAAGTTTTTCTCAGCAGGAACGAGCGGCGAACACGGGTTTCTTTGTAAACATCACATGCGATGCCGTGAGGAAAACCAGAGGCCGGTAGTCACACCTTCGAGGATGCATGAGAAACACATGAGTTTGATATCGGCATCTTAGCACAAATGCGATTTTCTGGGGTACTGTAGTTCACCAAGACTCAAGGAGGACACCAGACGAAAGTAGTCGAAACCGTACGATAATGAACGTCGGATGAAAAACCCGATTGGCCACCCGATCTCTCTCTTTTCTTGTCTCTGGTCGTTTTCGGAGCTTGGCGCGGCATTTATCAACACATCTAAAACGGATCTTCGTATTATGCAAAGTAGTATTTTGAACTTATCGCGCCAGGTTCTTCGATTCAGCGCATGGCTACTCATTTCCAGAAAACGCATTAAATAATAGCAATTTACTTAATGTGGAATCAATCGCACTTTATTTTCTTTCGCTAATGTCACCTGCCGAACTTTGTGCCAGAAAATTGATTTTTCCGACTCGCTTGGGGACCAACGACACACTTCCAATGAGTTCACACCAAAAACAGTGTTTTTTGACCGCAAAAAGCATAAAGCAAGCGGCTACTGCGGAACGTGGCTGCTATGACGGACTGTTCGAACCTGAAAGCCAAACTGAAGAACGTTGAAGCCAACTTCAACGCGCTCTTGGAAGATATCAAAATACGGCGGGGCAAGCAAGTTCTTCCTTCACTGCTTAGAGACCTGACCGAGCAGCTCTTCCGCCGATCTGTGCGCAATCTGTATGTCTTGAGAAGCGTTCCGAGAGGGAAGGATTCTACCAGAGATGAAAATACTCGGCTATGGGATCTCTTCATGCTGGAGCTGCTCAAAGATCATTTCAAGCCGAAGAAAGCCGTCTTCTGCGCCAGTGAGCTCGAAACCAGCGAGATTGAATATTTGAGCAGTCAGCGAATCCAAACAGAAGCTCTCGAAGAAAAATGGCGGTTTGAGGAGACGACTGAGGCGTGCGAAAAATTTGAAATGGACGTCTACTTTGTAAGGGGCTGCAACTACGTCATCCTCGACAATCTGATTCGAAGTCTGTGGAACGCGAATCAGTTGAAGTCTGCGGTGTTTATCGGATACAGCCAAATTGCCGAGGACAACGATCTGAATGCTCTGCGACGCCTCCTTCAGCAACAAACCAACAAAAACTTAGCGGTGTTTGGTACTCGTCACTACTTTCGCTTGCAACTGATGCAACTAAGAGAAGACTGCAACTCGCTGCCGCCGCTGCTTCCGGCGCACGAGCAATACAGGAACAACCTGATTCCGTTCTTTTGGAATCGTGAAGAGCATCCCGCGTCGTTGGTGGAAACGTCGAACATCGCCGACATCGACTACAACTTGGAGAAGATCCAGAAGGAGATGAAAGAGATCGGTTTCGCAGAGGACATGATGCGAAAAATGGCGACGGTGCTGGATGGCCGTCGCCTACGACGAATCAAGGTGATCGGACTGGGAAACTTCTTTCACGGAGCGACGCAGCAATTCGAGATTTCTTCTGTGATTCAACTCGCCCTCATTCTGCTCATCAAAAATCATTTCAAGGTAACCATTTCACACAATTCTGCAATCATCAGTTCTTTTTAGATAACCGAAATAACGTCTCAAGAACCTGAAACTACCCCATTCGAAAAGGCATATCTGAACTCACTCGGAATCGCGACTCCCGATCACGACGATCTGTGTTCTCCCGAAGAAGGACTCGACCACAACGAAGTCACTTTCTTCTACATGTTCCACAGCTTCAATACCCTAATCAACAACGTCCACTGGGCGAATCGAAACCAAATGAGGAAGATCATGATCCTCGCTCACAACCGAGTCATATTAAAGAATTGCTTAAGAACGAATGGCACGAAATGCGCTAACTGCCGGCAAAACTGGGAGGAGTTCATGAAAATTACTGGTGGCGCGATCGCCGACTTCTTCGAAAACCATATTTCTGAACCGGTGATCATGCCGGAAAGCGCTTCCTGTATTTTTCGGAAAGCATGTCCTGATCACCATAGCATTATGAGCTATTCAGGGAATGTTTTGACTAATGTATCGAACGACAAACCAAGCCATTCCGAGTACTACGAAGCCTTGGAATGCCTCGAAACGTAAAATTCGAGTTTCTATATCAATTGCGTTTCATGTTGTACGTTCTTTGTCACGATAAAGATATGTATGTACAAACTGCAGCTGACTTTGGAAGTTTTGGGAAACTTGGTTCGGATGATACCTCTAAATGTATGCTCTTTCAAACACTTAGTATGTGTCATGGCTCAACGTGGGTCCCGAGTACCGCCTAAATATACTTCTCTGAACAGCCATCAACGTAACAACATATCATTCGTCGAGAGCCTCGTAAAAACTTTTAGCTTCCATCTGCTTCCTGAGTGCGTGGCTGTACTCGACTGCTCCCTCAGCCTCGTCTATATCATCCCTCTGATATCGTCCGTTGGTCACCCTTGGAGCCTTGACTTCATCACATATCTTGTCCAAAACGTCCGGAACAACATATTCGTTGATGTCCACGCGAGGGAGTTTTTGCTGAAACTGCTCAATCATCTGATGGGCCTAAAGAAAGAGCTTAATAGAACGGATAAAATGAAAATGTTCCTTACTTTTTTGTAGTTGGCCCTTTTAGCGTTGTGAATGATGATAACTGCATAAACATCGCCCAATCGTAGAAATTTGTCCGCCTTGGGGTCCTCGGTCAAAGCCGTCAATCGGCGCATCGCCTCTCCTGGGTCGTTTTCGTAGATTCTACATAACACAGATTGTACTAAACGTAATTAACGAAAGCTCACTCTCGGATCGACAGGAAGTCCTGGATCATTTGAATCCGACTTTCTATCTCGTCCCTCTTCTCAACCAGGTATTTGTCATGGTCCTTCTCAAGCGCCCGATTCAGATGACGTACGGACTCAGCCAACGCGATGGCGGTCTTCTCGTAGTCGTGGTACTCCTCAAGTTCCACTTCAGCACAACTTTCAAAAAAGCCTGCCAGCGAGTCGTAAGCTCCAGCGCGCGAGTAAAAGTTTTCTATGTGCTTCATGATGTTTGTGTCCTCCTTCCAGTTGATCGTTTGAAGATAGTTTCCAGCGATGCGGTAGATGTCCTTGTTCCTCGCGGTGTTCGCGAACAGGATGATCTTCGGAGTGTCGCCGGATTTGATCAGCGCTCTCATCGCCTGAAACAAGCAATGTTACATGGCTGCATGTTGGGTGGTTGAGCTCATTCGAGCTACAGTTGGTCAAAGAGTGAATCCCCGTAATGATGCCAAAAACATCCCCATAAACCCAGCTAGCAATACCTGAATCTTATTCCCTGCTTGAGCAAACTTCTTCGCCGCATAGTGGTAGTTCGATTGCTGCAAGCAACACTCTGCGATCCTCTCCAACAGTTTGTTCCTCTCGCTTGAACTTGGAATTGCTTCTTAACAAAAGACAAACTGTAACAATCTCCTGGTTTCGGCGCCAACCTTTTGTTGGAGATATCGCTTCCGCCAATTCTTCGGTTACTGGAACGTTCGTTCTTCTGCATAGTTCAATCGCACTGTCGAACTGAAATGTTCGCCATAAGAAGAGAACACATAAAGTTTCACGCTTACATTTTTCGCAAAAGCTAGCAGTTGGACAGCTTTCTTGTACTGTTGGTTGTTAGCGAAGAACTCCGCCGCTCGCTCCAACACGCGCGGGTCAGAAGACTCATCCAGCTCCTTTGCAATCAAATCCAACGCGCTGAATTGATCCGTCTTGAACGCAAGGTCGAGCGCTCGGCCAATCATTCCAGCCTGCAAGAAAATAAAAGTACTTTCACACGTTAGATTCAAGGTACCTTATGATAAAGCATCACAGCTTTGTCTGCATATCCAGGAATATCTTCGTAGTACTTTGCCGCTTCAACAAGATCACTTCCACCGGCCAGCAGGGACAGGTTCGCAAGTTGGTCAGCCATGTCGTGCTCGTGAAACACGGGACGTAATGGAACCGAATTCGTGTAAACTTATCTTGGCAAGTCGAATAGCACTACTGTAAGCTTGCGCCTTCGTGAAGAATTCCACGGCTCGTTTCATGTTTTCGTTCGCTTCAAAGTGCCTAGCAAGATGATAACAGGCTGCCCGATCGTTGTGTTCCTTGGCTACTTGTGCTGCCTGAAAGCGCACGAATTAGGCGATCAGCCCATGGGAATTCAAGTCAATGTACTTACCGCTTCCACCTTGTTCTCAAAGCACAAAATCCTTACAACCGACAAGTAGTCATTCGCAGCCGTGTAATAATTCACGGCGCCGTCATACTCGCCTGTGCTCTCCAAAAATTGAGCCCACCACTTCTGGAGATGAGGGTCTCGGTGACGCTTCAAATACTCCTCCAGGAACTCTGCGTCTTCGAATAGCATTCGAGGAATTTCAAAATGATGTGTTTGTGATCTTTCGTAGCTGGAACCATATCATTGCAACAATCCAATATCGAAATTCACCCCTACTATTTGATTGCCTCGTCCATGTTTCCGATCCCTTCCAAGTACTTTGCATAACCATAGCACGTGTTCCGCAAGTGGATCCTGTCGACACGTTCGGCAACTTCAAATGCGTCTCTCCATTTGTTTTGCGACTGATAGAGTTTGTTCAGTAGGTCATACCGACCAATCGTAGCATACAGAAGTTCGGCTTCTTCCTGAAATATCGCGTAGTAGGAAAACAGTCAAAAAACGTTGTTTATAGAGCAGATCTGTGCTGGTAAAGTTAAATATGCAGAGAAATATGATTATAGGAAACTTTGAAGTACTCACAATTAAACCGAGCTGTATGGCCAGTACAGCAACTTGCTCCTCTACAGTAGCTCCAGATTTGATTGCTTTTCGAAGTGCTCGCGCTCCTCGGGCATGACCCATGTTTCCTAAGCAAACAGCAGCAACATCCAGCCTGCGTGTTTTGACACACATATGAGCCATGTGCTCCCAAACGCTTTCACT
Organism: Steinernema scapterisci; assembly: GCA_000757745.1. Classification (NCBI taxonomy): domain Eukaryota; kingdom Metazoa; phylum Nematoda; class Chromadorea; order Rhabditida; family Steinernematidae; genus Steinernema; species Steinernema scapterisci. Next base: position 441,991 of record KN167614.1, read on the forward strand.
AAACAGACAAAAATTACGACTGTACATTTGAGAATCAATCAACCTTCGAATGAACTTGATAGCCTTGAATGCGTTGTCCATCTGTCCTATCGTTAGATAAAAGCTAAAATTGAGCATAGCTTCAGTAGTCTTCGCATCTGAGCCATCGATGCTAACGAATTCTCGAAGTGTCCTTCGAAGCAACAATCTTGTGAGACTTTGTTCAATATCGAGGTCATCCTCTTCATCGGTGTCGCTCTGAAAGTGTATTATAAATAAACGACGCATAAGGAAAATTCCAAAAATGGTCCAGGCAAAACAGTTCTCGTTCATACAAAATGTGAGAGCCCCAAAAGCTTTTTTGAAACTTACCTTCTTCAAGAAATACATGTACGGAACAGCAACAGCTAGAAGTGAGTCAAGCTTCGTAGGCTTGGAGAGTCGATCTTGAATTTGAATCCCATGTTCCGAAGTGACAAACATAGTCAACACATGATTTGGACCCTAAAGTAACGAAATATATGCTCATACTAACTTGACTTAAAATTTACAATGTCGCCATTTTGGTGGTTTATTTCACAAACGAGAAAACGCGGATCCCTCTGATCCCAGCAATGTAGTCCCGGAAGGTGTTCCGGCATACTGTAACGGCTTTTGTCTTTCTCAATTTTTCTAAAGGAATGTAATAACGTGAAGCGGCACGAGGATTGCTTAGTAAAAGTACCTGGCAGCTGCTGTCTTCGGACGATTTTCACTTGTGCTCATTTCGGCTTCGGCTTCATAAAGCTGGATGTCTGTCGCTCCTGAATTCACCGAAAAGTAACCCAAGGAATCGGTTTCGCCATCCCAAACAAAGAGCCGATCGTCGAGGTCACCATTGGTCTAAAAAACGAAATGTTTACATTCTGCAAAGCGTTTGCGTTAAATTCAAAGCCATCACTGTAAACTTGATCGCCGTTCACCAGCAAGACATTCGATTTAGTTGATTGTCTCGTTCTTCGGAAGCGTCTCGCAAAAGACGTCTCGTAGTGTCATGTCCAGAAAAACGTCTCGCCTGTACGAACTCTCTTAAACCTTGCAAGACCTCCCCAAGTTAAGCTATACGGACAGAGAGCGTATACAACTCACATTGTACAGCGTACAGCTAACACGATTTCCGGCTCGATTGATCTTGATCAGCGAAAAACGGTCAAAGCTCGGCACAGTTTCGACCACATACTTTGCGTTGAACGGCTGATGTATCTCTCTGCAATGAACCAAAACAACTTATACCACAATGTACAAGTCACTTACTTCCCGGATATGTCAAATATGCGTATGAAACCGTTTGTAGTTCCAGCGGTCATCCATCTGTCGTTGATATCCATCATTACAGGATCTCCTTCCATTTCGGGGAAGTTGATCACATTTTTCACTGTTCCCTAAAATGGCAATTATATACATGACGAATTCATACCTACCTGGAATGTGCGAACGTTGATTTTGTCCTTCTCGAGGGTGTAGATGTTTTGAAGTCCAACTGCGGCATCTTTTGGCGAGCACTTGAATGAGAAGATGAAGTTAAACGATATGGGGCTTGTTGTATCGTTGATTTCGTAAACGAACACCTAAAATGTAAGCACATAAGCGATTTACCACTTGAAATGTTAATGCAGCGACAAAAAAACGATAAATATGATTACAAAGAAAATACGACCATGACGAACAAATCGGGCAACTGAGAACACTTCGCATTAAAAAGTAGGTTTGGCGGCAAGGCCACGCTGCGAAACCGAATAGCCCTCGATGGCTTCGAACCACTCAACGCATCACTTGGTTCTCTCACCTCATCGGTGTTCCAAAGAAGAAAATTCTTCAAAGCAATGTACAGGCCAATCGGGACTATCGAGAGTCGTATTTCCTGTGATTCAATAGGCTCCGACAGATTAGCGAACGTTAACGTCTGCTGTCCTGTTTGCATTAACGAATACTAAATGCGAATATAATCAGTCATAGTAACGTATTGTAATATAAAAACGTAATAGAATGCCAGATAAATGTTCGGAAAGTTGCGTAAACGTACAGGAAGATTACAATGAGTAAGGACGCTTTGCTCGCTGAACAAGGTTACCGAGGAGCCAAAATTCACAGCTAATGCGTTGGTTACATTAGCCCAGCATAGCGACATGATCTGCAATAGGTCATATTAAAACATCAGCTACGGATTATGAACCTACAGGCAATTCAGTAGCGATGGCTGTTTGCAGTCGCCATTGTCGGTCGATAGCATCATCTTGGGTATCCCGCCGCCGCTTCCAGGTGGCCAGTTTTGAGGATTGCGTGGCACCGGTTATACATTCCTTGCGAGGAGAATACGAAATTGTGGTAATGAAATCGTTTGGCTCGAATCCCTTTTCTGGAGAAAGCTTCACAATCGCGTTGTCTTCGTTTATCAGGTCCCAAACGCGGATTTCTTTTTCTCCGTAGCTCATCGCTATGATACCGTCGCCGACATTGACTGCTTGGAAAAAGGCTCCTTTTCCACCGAGCTTCACCTAAAACAACGCAATCCAGTCAATTGGACTGCAATAACAAAATCACACTGTAATAACAATAGCAACAGTGCAGTCTTTCCAAGACATTTAAAACATAACAATTGAATTCCGGAATCGGTTCATCATGCATCAAGCTCACTTACTCTCAATTTCTCTGTCGCCCTCATATCATCCCCAGGGCACACAATCTGGTAGAACATCATATCAGCAGTGAGCACCAGAATAAGATTCTTCTCTGTGCTGAACAATATCTGCTTGGCTATATTTTCAATCTGAATGGTCACATGATGATACAGCGAAAAATACGGTTATATCTTACCTGAAATACTTTCGTGTTGAGGCCTTCTGGTGTGACGATGAAAATATTGCCTCGTTTCGTTGCGACAACAAACGCGCACTCAACGGTTATTATCTCGTCTGCCCCCTTTTCAGCGGGAATGATCAGTCCCTAAACGAGGATTCCATGATTTCATTCAAGCTTTTCTTAACTCACAGTTCGCTCCTTCGCTCTAATGACTTCGGCGAACAAGTTGCGATCTTCCTCGTTTTCCATATCATTTTCTACCTTGTCGTGAACCGTTGCCGGGGTTGCTTTCGTCCTCCTAAAGTGATAAGTATGATACCAAATGAACAGCATTGAAACAGCCGACCAACCTAATCGTAACCTTCGCACAGCAGCACGTAATTTCGTCGCCAATGTTGAAGTTGTGGGCTGCCGCCTTCAGCTTTTGTTCCTTCTCGTCCAGCGCAAAAATGGAAACATCGCCTTGGCGATGAGCCACCATAAGAACAGTTCCTTCGGGGTTCCATATGTTGGCGACGATCGGTTCGTCCGATTCATCGCTTCTAAGGACATTCTCTGAAATGCGCGTGCGTCACAGAAAACGTAAAATTAAAACCAAAACACTCGCCGCTTCTCCTCGATGTGTTGAAAAAGGCACTCACCATCATTCGCATCAACATGAAATGCGGTGGCGATTCCATTCGTCCACCCGACAGCAATCAGTGGATACACTGGATTCCAGGCGATCGATGAGATCCTGATTTGTCGTCCACTGCTATAATTCGTCGTAGATTTGCCGCCCTAAAAATCAAAATATTATTTCCGGCATTAAACCGCGAGTGTACATGCTCAGTGACGAATTATAAGGAGTTTAAAAGATTGAAACGATGCGCATTCTGTGCCGTGCCGCCTACCAATACTTCGGAACTGTTCCGAGCCCAGCGCAGTACGAATTCATAAGATGGCTGCGAGGAGAATATCAGAATCGACTCGAGCGAATCCGAAAAGCGGACATACCTTTTTCGTGAAGAAATTGACTTCTCCTCCGCTCGCGTCGCAGAACGATGCGACGGCGAGAAGATCCCGCGACTCATGCCATTGAAGGATGGAATTCTCGCGTTGATCCGCAACTTGCTGGCTTGGATCCGCTCCAGCGCGATCCTCGACTAGAACCGCCATGGAGCCTTGCTAAAATCCGGCGTCCATTTGGTGCGATTGATCCGGCCAGCCCGGGCCTGACGCTGCGTTGTCATGACGACTTTGGCTCGAACGATCGGCAGGCAGTGACCTTTTATTGCACTGTCGGCAAGGGTTGAAGAAATCCAGGCGCTGCCATATGCTGATGCCGTACGCCCGCGGCGGCGGCGGCGGGCCTCGCCCCTTATGCGCGAGCCAGCCACTCGAATAGGTTGTGCGCGCGTCCACACCTAACCAATTCCGAAATAAAATGACATTTCAATCCTTCCAGATCTTCAGTCGATATTTAAATTAACAAACTTCTTCAAAACTAATCAAAATGCATCCGCTTAATCTTTGCATATCGGTAGCTCTGTGCGGAACCAGTCGATCAGTTTTTTATATATATTAGAAGTCATTTTGATGAAATGATTTTAAATGAGCAGAATAAGAGGGAGTTAGATCAATGGAAGAAACCATGAATTACTGCAATTGCGAATTACTAGTTCTATCGTCTTGATTCACCGAAGATGGCAACCACCGAACGCCGGCACAATCTTTAGAATCGCGTCCGAGGGTCGTCATTGGATTCATTCTTTATTAAACGCATTAGAACACATCTGTTGCTGGCTGGTTCAAAAAAGCCCCAAAGGTTCACTTCGGCCTTCAACAGTTCACTTTTTGATCATCTCAGATATAATTAAGAATGCACTACGGAAACAATGTTTCTGGGCACGTTACTAAAACGTGATGCTGTAAAAGGCTGTCAGTCCACTAGCTGAACATAGAAGAAGATGTTTGCTGACTGAGACGCCATTCAAAGAGAATCACAGAATGATATCTGTCGATCAGTTGCACATGTGTGTCGACACAAAACACACTTAAACTTGTAATTTGCATTTGTCTTTCAATCAGAGGCTTTGTATTTGTCGCTTCAAAAACAAGCAAAACAAAAACAAACTCGTTTAAGAAATGTACATTCTAATGGAAGCCTTAGTTTCCTTCTCATTAACATTTTCGCATTGACATTCACGGTGAGCGCCAACAAGCCGTTTTTCCCAGGCAAGAAAACTTGTTTTCCTAACATGAATCTCACTCTTTGCGAAGCTGAGAGGTTTGAATAGTTCCCAGGTCAATATTTTGTTCCTTAATTGGAATGGCTCTCTACATCCAATTCTAGAATGTTTGCTCACCATACATTCGATGCAGACTGCAATGTTACTCTTTGAATCTGTTATGTTCGAAAGCTGTCATCAGGTCATTAATGATACACATGTTTAAACGTATTCGGCTGCGGCAGATCTTTACTCTTATTAGCTATAGCCATACGCATATGTATAACGATATGCCTTCTAATCAATCCAGTGTCTTATTTACGTTAAGATCAAAATGTAGTGAACAACATTCTTGGACGACTCATAATTTCCATAATTGCTCTGCAAATATAGCTTCGGAGATATCTTGGTTTCCAGACTTTTCGGCGGTAGATAAGTTTCTTATCAGGACGGCAACAGTGGATGCGGCTAGCAGCTGATGTCACCAGCCAACCGCCGTTTTCCCTGCTCCGTTAGTTTCCGCACTTTACAACAACATCTCTCACTTCCAACAAACTGCTTCAAAGAAATTTCAAACACCGGCCGGACATCTCTCTCCGACGCTCTCTGTCCAGCTCTTTTCCAAACTGCTTTTATGCGAGCGCAATTGTTGTTTCCCTGTAACCTGTGGCAGCGGATAAGGAAGCGCGCCACTGCCGATAGCAGCTGCTGCTGTCCACCTATGTTTTGGGTGCAAGTAAAGTCTGTTGCACGCAGGAAACATTTTGACCTCTGCTGGTCTCGAGTCCGTTCTCACAAGATTCATTGCTAGCGCGTTGGTGGGAGGTCGACCGCGTGAGACCTTTGCTGATCGGTGATCGTTTTTGATCTGATCTTGCGAGGCTGAATGTCATGATCGGCACGTGTGTTGTTCGTGAACCTCGCTAAATCTTATGATCGCCATTTATTCAATCGAGATTTCAGCAATGTCCGCGTCAGTAGCTGAACAAAGTGGAGGTGTCGAGGAGATTTTGGACTCCAATCTTAAGGGTTCCGAACTCACCGAAGTCTACCGTATTCTTTATGGACGCCAGCTGAAGTGAGCTTCGACTCTACTTAATCTAGCATTTAGAACAATTCCAGGCCGATCGAGTTCTCTCCCGAACTCACAAAGCAGGCGATGGAACAGAACTTCCAAATCCTTGGATACGTCGTTGAGGCCGAAAAGGAACAAGTTCGCGGCCCTCGCAAAGTTCGAATCGCTGCCGTGCAGAACGCGATTGTGGAGCCGACCACCGCTCCTATTGTGCAGCAACGGGACGCGATTCACCGGCGAGTCGGTCAGATGATTGAAGCCGCCGCCCTGGGAGGTGCTAACATCGTCGGTCTGCAGGAAGCGTGGAGTAAGCAATCGTTTTTCGTAAAAATTAATTACCACCGGGGTCATGCAACCGCTGCTCGATCACTTGGGCTACACTACATATATATAAGTGGCTACAGAAGGAGTTGACTGTTGCTAGCTTTCAATCGACAATCCTATTGAAACAAAATAGGCACGTCATGAAAATGCAGGGAGACTGGTGAGATGCATCGGTGAAGAGATCTAAAAAAGAAACCACAAATCACTATAGAAATGACCAATTCTGTTTAGCTATGCCCTTCGCCTTCTGCACCCGAGAGCGTCTTCCTTGGACGGAATTCGCCGAATCCGCTGAACATGGCCCGACCACCAAATTCCTGCAGCAACTGGCTAAGAAACACGGAATCGTCATCATCTCCCCCATCCTGGAACGCGACGAATCCAAGGACGACGTGATCTGGAACACCGCCGTGGTGATCTCTCACACAGGAAATGTCATCGGCAAAACTCGCAAAAATCACATTCCCAGAGTTGGCGACTTTAACGAGGTATGGTTCTCTGTCCCGATTTCTTGTTTACATTACGTGATATTTCAGTCTACCTACTATATGGAATCTACGTTAGGCCACCCCGTCTTTGAAACGGCGTTTGGCAAAATCGCTGTCAATATCTGTTACGGACGCCATCATCCCCAGAATTGGATGATGTTCGCTCTGAACTCGGCCGAAATCATCTTCAATCCGTCAGCCACAGTCAACGGCCTCAGGTTCTTTAACAATTGTATTCATATTCACCTCACACATTGTTTTCAGCGAAGCGCTCTGGGGACTCGAAGCTCGAAATGCCGCGATCGCGAACCACGTCTTTACCGTCGCCATCAACCGTGTCGGCACGGAAGTCTTCCCATACGAATTCACGTCCGGAAACGGAAAACCAGCGCACAGAGATTTTGGTCATTTTTACGGAAGTAGCTACATCGCCTCTCCAGACGGCTGCCGCACTCCGGGTCTTTCGCGCACTCAAGAGGGCGTCATTATTGCCGAAGTGGATCTGAACCTTTGCCGGCAAACGAAGGACAGCTGGGGATTCCGAGTAATTCTAGAGATCGCGCTTATCGTGCTAATTTTGTTGCTTTTAGATGACGCAGCGCCTGGACATGTACGCCGAGAAATTCTCCGCTGCTGCTGACCCCGACTATCGTCCTCATGTCATCAAGGAGCAGTGAAGAAGCAAAGGAATTGCAGTGTGATCGTGAACAAACAGTGTGATCGTAAAACTAATGAAGAATTTCTAAATGGGCATTGCGGATAGGTGAAATAGCGAAGTTCAGTTTTAAACACAACATTGCGGAGAGTCAATTTTGCTTCCAAGTCAAAAATTTAATTTAAAACTTGAAAGTAACTTGAAAGAACTTGAAAGTCAATTGTAAAAAGGAACATGTTTTGAGAATACATAACGCAATTATGTGGTACAATGTAAGGTCACCGAACATCTATATTATACAGATAGGCAAAGATTAATCAAGCATTTCAGTAAGCATATCTATGCAAACCTGCTTTATTCCGCACCAAAACTATCAGCTGCACTCACCTTCAAAACCCAAAACACCGCGCACCACTTCAATAACACTGTAGTCGACCAACTGCGCTAGACTACACTCCCAAAGTGCTCTCCTTGTGCCCTATCACCACAACACGTATAAATACGCTGGTGCACCAACCAGCGGAAGTCAGTTAGTCGATCCTTGTGCCCACCATGACCTTGGGTTCATCCACGTCAGAGTTCGTGGGAAACATGCATCCGGGAAACTTGCGATATTTCTTTTACGCGGTTACTCCCAACGAAACATCTTTCCACACTGTCGAGGAAGTGCCAGATTTTATCAATAAGGTAAGACTGTCTATTCTAAAATTTGAAAAAATAATTATTTTTTAGGTGTCCACTTGGTTCCTCATTCTCACTCTGCTCGAATTCATCGTCATTTGGCTAAAAGGTCACAAAGAAGCGTTCGCCTTTAATGACACTTTAACCTCACTATCAGCTGGTATTTTCCAGCAGATCCTCAAGTAAGGAATGCTCTTTTTCCAGTGTGATCACATGAATTTAGAGTCGGAGGAAAGACTTCATCCCTCGCGTGTTACATGTACATCCACGAACATTTCCGGCTTGTTGACATGCCTATCGACTCCACATTAACGTGGGTGGTGGCTTTTCTCGTTGAAGACCTTGCCTACTATCTCGCGCACAGGGCTATTCACGGTATCAATACGAATTTAGGACACAGTCGTAAACAAAACATTTCAGAAGCAGGTGTTTTCTGGTCATTCCATCAGATGCACCACAGCTCGGAGTACTACAATCTGTCAACCGCATTGCGCCAAGGTGCAGTTCAGGAATTCGGGGTGACGTTCTTCGACTGCTTGCAAAGTTTCATCATCCCGCCTCCGATGTTTTTGACCCACAAACTGCTGAACACAATCTATCAGTTCTGGATCCACACCGAAGTAATCCCAAGCTTAGGACCAATCGAGTGGGTGTTCAACACGCCCTCGCTCCACCGCGTGCACCATGGAAGAAACCCGTATTGCATCGATAAGAACTACGCTGGCACTTTGATCATATGGGACCGTCTGTTTGGAACGTTCGAACCTGAGCGGCGAGAAGAGAAACCAGTTTATGGACTGGTTGACAATGTCAAAAGTTTTAATCAGCTATGGCTGCAGGTTAGCTCAGATTTATAGAAATCAAATTCGCGAATTAATTTCAGTTTTTCGAATTCAAAGCGCTCGGATGGGACAAAGGGCAGATGAAAGACGAGAACGGCAAACCTTTGTTTCCAGGATTCCTGAACAAACTCAAGGCGGCCATCTTCCCTCCTGGCTACTTTCCTGGCGTCAAAACTTATCAATTCTTTTGGTGGCGTACGATGTGTGATTCCGAGGAGGGCATCCCACAAATTGAGGAGAATGTTGTCAAATACAATCCTAACCTCAGTCTTCAACACAAGATGTACACATTTGTGCAATTTGTGGTGGTCACGATCGTCTACTTCCAGTTCATCAAAATCCGGCACTCGCTGCCATGGCTGGACTTCTTCTTGTTCATGTCTTACATGATCTCGTCGCTTCAAATCATCGGGATGTTTTTTGACCATCAGTAAGTTCATATATTACCCATGACATCCGCAAATTGACCAATATAGCCGAATCGCCAAGCAGCTCGAGTCGTTTCGGCTGGCCATGTCAGTGCTCTACGCACTCCACACACTCAGCTTCTCTCTGGCGGCAGTCTCAATTGCCTCTGGATTGTATTTAGTAGTCTTCATGTAAATACAACTTCACGCACTTTTATCTGTAACATTTAAGGGACAGTAGTAACAACATATATGAATAGCCTTCATGATCGCGGGTTACGGCGGTGCTCTTCTATTCCAGCGCCCCATCCTCCCACAGGAACGTCGTCTCCATAAGCGGCAGGGTCCATGGGATCGATTCCACGTCGCTTAGCTCTCTCTGAAATAGTTCGAGCATTTATTTTTTCAACCCACAAATGACTTACTCAGCTTCTCATGATCATTTAGCTCTCGTCCCTTGGCCAGATATTCCTCCTCTTCGTCAGTTTCATCCTCATTGCTGTCATCATCATTGTCGTCGTTAGAGTCATCTTCTTCATCAGATTCATCAGAGTGCTAAAACATATATAGCTTTCTGTGAATGCATGGCATATCTCTCTACTTACCTTACGTTTACGGCTATTTTCTTCAATGCCATTCCAGTTTTCCTTCTTGCTCTTCAAAACTAAAAATAAAAAAATAAACAAATTTTCATTAACAATCGGGAACTCACTCTTGGACAAGGCCGCACCAGACTCACTGATGATTGCCCGGGGATGGCGCGGAGATAACCAACAGACATCGTCCGACTTTGGGTTCCAATAATAATGTCTCGCGCATCCGGGGTCGTATACCTCTTTCCAGCCTTCAGGGAGAGGATAGATGCGCAGCATTCGAGCTCTGCGGCTCAAGTAGTCGTCCGATAAACGATTCTCAGGAGTCCCATCTTCCCAGTGGTCGTAGCAGAACTCGACACAGATGTGGTAGGGATTCCATTTGTTCGGGCATCCAGGCGCTCCAGCTCTCGGACGGTCGTCGTTTTCACTTTCCCGGCCAACAGCAGGTCCTGGCGTTTCGTCGAAATGGTCGTCATCGTAGCTCTCAGCGATGATTTCTTCATCGGGGTCTGTAGGAGGAGCTTGAGCTATAACAATTTCTTTAAATTTTCAATGTGTGCCAGAACAGCCTACGTTGTGCAACGATTCCTCGCTTCTTCAGACGAGCCAGTAACGCTGGGGGCAGCGGCATGAGTAGAGGACAATCTGAATGCAGCTTCAAATTATTAGATCGACGTTTATTTTGGATTAAAGCTATGCACTGTTACGCGGACTAATGCCATCACGAATTCGAAGCAGAGAAACAGGAATCATCAACTGTTTTCGTCTCAACTACAATCAAGCGCAGAATTACATTCCGATATCTGTTCTAGAAGCTTGGAACAACTAGGAGCAGCACGATATAAATTTTATAACATAGAACGGTGATTTATACTGCAAACCTTCAATGCTTTACTGAATAAACAAGACATGACGTGCCAGAAATCTACAATTTTCAATTTGCAGATGGAGCTTACGGACCATGCCCAAACATAATAAACGAGATTTGCAATTGAACCACCTGTGGTGCTATGAAAATGAGATCCATATTTAAATTTCCAAACGGCATAAATTAGAGCTCATTTCGTCAGCGCGAAAAACGCCCATTTATTCTTTTGATATTGCTATCGGCGGTTTAAAGAACAAATTCGACGCTGAATCAAGGCACGAACAACAGAACGAAATCCAGGCTTGAGCAAACGACGGGGCTCCGATTTCCACTGACGCTGGAGTCAGTGAGCCACGGTTAACAACCGCACCGATGAGAATGGAAACATCGCATGTTCGGTCGCGTGGCTGAAACTCAATCCGGCACCCTCACATCGAACGCGCGCCGACATCGCTTGCATCCAAAACCGTGTGCGGCTGCCTCTCTAGAATTGCTCCACACAGCCGCGCGTGGGCCGTGCTCTACGTGTCACGTTTCTTGGCCTCACATGCGTCCGCGGGCGGATTTCTTTGCGTGATGCATGAAGAATTTTCCACAGTTGATTTGTTTCAGGATGTCGCTCTACGACGAGTTCAGCGACCGACAGCAGCAGGAGGACGAGATTGTTGCTCTCGGGAGCATGTACTCCGACGATGATGGCGTCTTCGAACATTCGGAGGATAGCAAGACGAAGATCATTTCGGGACGCCTTCGAATTGATATTCCGCGTCTGACCAGTCCCCTTACTGTTTATACAATGAACGGCAAGGTATCAGGTAAGCGTTGTTATCTAATCAGTGAAATGGTCTGTGAACATTGCGAAGGTGAAATAATAGCACGAAAAAAGTTGATGGGAGTGGAGGTCTATTAAACTAAATCGCAAACTTTTCGTTGAATACTGCTGTAACGGGATCATACCATTATTCCAAGGAAAGTAGATCATGCTATAAAAAAGCGCAAAAGATTTGTTAATTAAGAATGTTTCTGTGAAACTTATTGGCTGATTATTTAGAAAGTAGCGCAATCGCGTGCTGTAATTGTGATTTGTTTCAGGATATGTGGAACACAATTTCGATTTCATTGCGCCCATCGAACTCTTCTTTGAGTTCCCTAAAGACTACCCGTCTTCAGCTCCTCCCAATATCCAACTTGAATCTATCTGGCTCAACGATAAACTGGTTTGTTTTCCATTCTAGAGCATGTCTAATCCGATCTATAGGTCACTAAACTGGTAAAGAAACTTGACGAAGTTTTCGATGAGAGTCTGGGATGTCCCATCATCTTCACCTACATGCAGACAATCATCGACGAAATTATGGACATGCAACGATTTACCAGGCCTTTGAATCTCGACCAATTTGTGTCGGAATCAAGTGCACTGTGCCCCCAACAAAGACTCGATCAAATGCGACAATTGTCCGCTGAAGTCGAAACGGATCATTTCAACAAGGCCAGCTTCAAATGCATCATTTGCTTCGATATGCACTTGGGAAAGAATTGTTCACGTTACGAACAGTGTGGCCACGTTTTCTGTAAGGAGTGCTTGGGTCGATATTTCAAGACTACATTGTACCATGATAACGTAAGTGCAGGATCGTTGTAAGGAGTCGGCATGTTGATGGAACGATTTTGTTTTTCTTATTTCAAGCAGGTGTTAAATGCAAATGCTAAATTATACGAAAGCGTTATAGGTCAAAGTCTTGGAGTGCATGGAAGATGATTGCCACTCCATTGCCACCGTCAGACTCCTGAAGGAATTTTTGAGTGACGACGAAATCGAGCGCTACGAGCGAATCATTCTCGAATCCAAGGACAACGTTGTAACCTGCGCCAGAGAATCCTGTCAACTTCCCGTTGTCTTGGAAGAGTGTGACCCGGCCTCTCCCTATAGGTGAACGCGATAATTATTGCTGATGACATATATTTCTTGTTTCAGTATGATCGCACAGTGCGAAGCTTGCCGTTATTCATTCTGCATTGCGTGCCGGCGTGTGAATCATGGAATCGAGCCTTGCCGTGTTGATTCAGGTGAGGCATTCTTTTAGACTGTGTTAACTGGTTGTTTAGCCAACATTGGATTAGCCGTGCACGTTTATGAAAATGGCACCGATCTGGAGCGTCAAGCCCTCTACCAACGACACGGCGGAGAGAAGCGTTTCCTCACCCTCGTGAGTTTGTACAAGGATAACGAGTGGCTTCGAGAAAACTCCAAAAATTGCCCTAAGTGCAATTTCGCAATTGAGGTATAAACACCATATGAAGAACCGTCCAACAAAAGTTTGTAATTTAGAGATTCGACGGTTGCAATAAGGTCCAGTGCACTCACTGCTTCGTGCATTTTTGCTGGTTGTGTCGCAAAATCCTCGATAGGCAGAAGCCATACGACCACTTCACCGGCAACTATACCGGAACGTGTTATAACAAGCTATTCCTAGGAACGAATATGGATGAGGATGATGATGATGAGGATGAGTTTGCTGACGAGATGGATGAGTTTGAAGCCGAACTGGCTGCAATGGGCGTACTGGTCGACAACGATTTTGATGGTGGTCCGGTGGCATTTGAAGGATTCGGAATACACGGTTGATGATCTTCCCTACATATTTTTATTTATTAGGTCTCATTATGAAGCAGGTATTTATTTGTGTCAGTTTACTTTGTATTTTGCTTATGTTGACACCCGAGATTGATTAATAAATGATTCTATCGCACCATCTCAGATTATTATTTTCTACATATATTTTGTTTACAATATCACCTTCTTGACTTCACCTTTGATAAGTTCGTTTACTGATACTTTTCTGATGTCCAAATGCTCCTTTACAATGTACAGACGAGGGCCATCGTGCGCGTACGCTTTGCTTTTTCCGTTCGATCAGCATCCAGAATCGATCTGTGTGGTCCAATCGCGAAGCGCATTTTGCAATTTCGTCGTTCTGATCTTGTAGGTGCGCCTTTCATGTTTTCGGATGTCTTTTTAGGAATGAGAACTGGATGCCGACGCTTGCCAACTTAAAATTAGCGGATATCTACATCGTTAATTACACGTTTTTCGACGGAGACTCATTGTAATCATGGATGGAATGCCTGTATTTTCCGCTAACGGTTGTGACTGACAATTTTCGCTGTTTTTTTTTTT
>KN167614.1:456164-471451 GCA_000757745.1 Steinernema scapterisci
TGCGTTTACGAGTATAGATTGCCGGATTCATGTTTTGTTTTTTCAGATGGGCGGGTGGAAACTAGAATCGGGACGCTTCTTCATTCTCGTGGCCTTTCCCGTAGCTGCCTTCTGGTTCTTTAATCAGCCAGGAATATTCAAAGAATTTGTAAGTATATTGTCGCTTGGAAAATTGTTTATTACGTAATGAATTTCAGATGAAAGGATACAAAGTGCCGGATTCAGCAGCAGGTGATGCCGCAATGGCACAATTCAAAGAGCAGCTCATGGAGCAGAAACGCAAGGAAGAATACGAGAAATTTATTCGCGAGCAGATGGCGTTTGAGGAAGCCCGCCGCATCCGTGAAGCGAATAACATCTGAGAACATGCCTGCCTCATGTAGTTTATATTTGTTTGTTTCGTTGTACGAAGCATCGTCGTTCTTTGTTTGTTGTTTTAGGTAAATTTTTGCTCTCCCCGTTCATACTAATAACGGTCACACAGCATGTGCTGGACGTCTTATTGATTTACTGTGGTGGTTTCATTTAAAGTAAGTCGTTTTTCAGTAATTTTTCGAAGAACGGCCACCTAACGACCGTGGTCTCTACGTTTCGATGGTCCCTGAACTAGTGTAGTCCAAGGTGGTCTCTAGCTCACATCAGTCAGAGAGGTGGTTGGATGTGACAGAGAAGAATGTCGACCTCTTTCCTATGTTTATTGGGTGTTTGTTATGTTTGCTAACTAAAACGGAATTCATTGAAACATTGTGCTTTCTACAATTGATTACACTAGGTACCCGATGAAATTTGACTGGATTGTTCACATGACAACTGTGTCCGCTCCGTTAAAGAAGCTGAAGTGGCGCAAGTTGTTGTACGACTGTGAGTTCTCGTTCTGGATTCTGGCACGCTCATTGATGGTGACGCACACGCCGTCTCGGTAGAACGCTTTGCGGGCCACGAATGGATACCGACAACCGTCTTTACTGTGCTCGCTCTTGCGAAGTTGATCGTTTTGATTGTCTTCGCGTATGTGGGATGCTCTGAAAAAAGCTTTTATGATGACTGATCTCGTAAAACTTCGCGACCGGACCATTTCGCGATTTGTTATTCCGTTTTCATAGATATGGTGGTAGTACCGTATTACCTCGTAGGATCAACGCAGTTGTAGTCATAGGGATCGGCAGCCCTCCATACTCGCCCAGGTTGACAAGCGTTCAACCCGAATGTGAACTGTCGTGCGTAGAATGAATTCCTTGCCAGCTGAGTGGTAACTTCGGCGTCCGATACAACGTTGCTCCCATTGCTGCGCGGCTTGCAGACCTTATCCACGCCGAAGGTGTTCTCATCGATAAATTTCTTCACCTCTGTCGACTGACAGTTGATCTGCAACAAATCGCAAACATTAACGTTTCATTCCGCTCACTCACCGGGTCAAATGTTGACGTGATCCTCACGTCGGCCGCATGCTTCTTACTATACATTTTGACGACGCTGACTTTGATGGATTGGTAGCGGCCATCGGCGTCGACGCCCAAAAACTGGACCCACTCAGTGCCTTCGGTCAGCTCGTAGAATTCGCGAGAATGAGTCACGATCATCGAGTAGTAGCTGTCGCTGACACGCTGAATCTTGTGGATCACGACTCCTGCTTGGGAGACGCCCTGATCTAGGTTGTAGGGAGTGCGCAGTTCGACCGTGTAGACGTTGTTAGGGTCGTCTCGGTCGTAGGGAATGTTGACTAGAAGCCATCCATTCGTTTTGTTGTGCGGAATGGAGAGCGATGAGAGGCGAAGCGTGTAGTTCTGTCGGCCATCTCGGCCGAAGTACAGTACACGATCCATGGGGAGCCAGCCTAGGTAGTCCAAGTGAGGACCGTTAAGGCCGGGTCCACTGAGCCCGTAAGGCGAAGGATGCATTAAAGCGTTGGAGGTGCTCATGAGATCATAGCGGTCGTCGTATTCACCGAGGGACGAATAGGGAAATACCTGAAACATTTTAGTGATTTCGGGCAAAACCTCCAAAATTATATTATCTCTGTCAGAAACCGGTTTCTGAGTTTCAATTATTAATTCCCAATTTTCAGACGTTAGAAAACTTTTTCATCACTCATCTACTTATCGACGGAGCGACGAACTTACCTTAAGTGGTCGATCACTGTATGAGTGACCAATAAAAAAGCTGTGGACCATTTCGTGCGCCAGTACAGAAGAGAAAATGAGTCTTGGAGTGAGAAGAACGCCGTGCTTCTTTCCGTAAACAGCCGTGTGCTCTGCGTTGACCACAGTAATTTTCTGGCGGAAGAGCGAGGCGCCTTGTTGTTCCGCGTGGGCCACGCAAAGTTCCTTGGCTTTGTCGAAGAACTGCAAAGGAATTATTACTTTTAGACACAGCGGTTTCACTTACAGCGAAGCTCTTTTCGGGGCCGTTTTGAAGAGTCTCATCGTTGTGGGCGAGACGCATCACCTCGGCACGTGTGTAGGGAAGGTCGAACCAGCCGTGGACGGTGGATCCTTCGATTGTGTAGACGCCGTTCGACGCATCGTTGAAGTATCGGAGAATGCTGTCTGAAATTAAAAAAGGTTACATAGTTTACAAACACAATTATAAATTAAGGTTTGGAGGAATACAGAGGAACGCTGCTCTCGACCAACTTTATTATTAATTTCCTTTTTTGACAAACAGCAACAAAAAAGGTCTTTTGACCTATTTTCTACACTAAAATATAAAAAGCGAAAGAAACATTAGTGTTGATCTTATCGCAGAAGCCATTTTCGGCATCTGTCAGTCCCGAACGTGACGGATATTAGTGCAATTAAGATTCTGGACAGATTACAAAACCAATCATTATTACAAACAAGATGAAGATAAGAAAACCAACCCTGTCCGGTTCCAATAAACCACTCGACGAACCACTCCCTCGTCCGAGGCTCGAAGCCATGCGTATCGCTGAATTTGCACAAAATGAGCGACCACTGCTCGTTGCCGCGCCGAGGGATCGCCGCCACAGGAGAGGAGAAGATGCCGGCGCAGAGAAGGCAGATCGCGATCGTCGTCCACCACCGATCTGGGCGCGCATCGGTGGGGAACATAAGGGCACACCGTGGGTTGTAGCGGTTGTCTTGATCACGGTGACGACGGCTGATTTCGGGAGACAACGAGTAGAGTTCTTGCGTTGTCCTCAACGTTGGCTCATCGTTGTCGTTACTCGCGCCAAATATTCGTCCTCAGCCTCGTTTGGGCGCCGTTGTTTTGTAGCAGTCTCTGAGTGGGCGCCTAGAGACAAATGCATTGGTGGGAACGGAAAACTGTGAATACACGTGAACTATGAGGGTCAAATGCCCGAAAAACAACAATTAAACGGAATGTAATCACGGATGAAGGCGGAAACGTGACGCTCGGGGAAGTGGGAACACTTAAGATTTCAAGTTCACGGACATGGTTCTGGAACATGACGTACAAAAGCGCCAATATGCTTACAGTAGAATTCGTACAAAGCTCAAAATCATTACAGTAGAGTCGCCATTTCCTGTCCGCCTTTCAAACGTTGCCAAAGTAAGTTTCAATGCGCATTCCGAAACACCGATATATCTCACTTTTAATTTTCGTAGCCCTAACAATTAAGGACAATCTTTAGCAAAATATGTCTAACGCGGTCTTGCGACTTCAGCCATTGTGTTCAGTTGGAAAAACCTGACAATCTAGCACTTTGCGGAAAAGAACCCAATATACATGGCTAAAATACCTAAACGAGAGCAGGAAGGTTCGAAAACAAAGTCGCCACGGGCAATGTTTCCTTCCTCCCCGAAGGCAAGAGACAACATCCCGATCCCTATCTCGCATACCCCTCCTTCTCAATCAGTGGTGCCCATAGTCGGTGGTTGCCGGCGCGACTTGTTACTCCCAACTCCCCCACCCATGACGCCAACGCGCGTCTTGGTTCCCCCTTTTGACGCACTTCTGGTCAGGTCAGTTGTCGCGCGGTGCAAGCGAGAAAAAACGGTTTGTTGTTGTGCAACATGAAAGTGAGAGTGGGTGGACGGGGAGTGGACGACGACGCTGGCGGGCGATTCCGGTTTACTCGCCCGCCGGTTACGAGCGCATGGTAGTGGACAGCGGCGGCGGTGGCGGCAGAGGAGAAAGTGAAGGGCAAAAAATGGTTTTGGACAAATTAATCTGATTGCGACAAATTCGGGAACCACTCGACGTCCGACCAACAAAATGGTGGTGCTCGTTTGATAATCGCTAATGGCTTTTGTCAGTCATAATCGTGCGGCGATCTCGAAGAAACCAGGAATTTTACGCAGTCTTTCAATCTTTGTTCTTCGTGGATTATGAGTAGAAAATGTTAATAAGAGATTAGGTAGCATGGGGTGGAAGATCAGCACGTTGGGCTAAGAACTATATAGACACCAATGGATCGCGGCGACCGTTTCTTGCTTGACACGCATGGGACGAATGAACTCTGGACAATTAATACCACCAGGCTACATAACTGACAGAACTTGTTGCAGAATGATACCTTTGACAAGTTCCGGTTTACGTGTTGAGTGGATTCTACTCAATTAGGAAGGCATTATTTTCCCAACTGTTCTCGACAGCTCTGCCTCCTTTGGCACCGCTTTGCATACCGAAGAGACTCCTTACGTCCCACATTCCGCGAATTTTTCGCTCGACATTCCCAGCAAACCTTCTCTCCACGGTTCTTCTCTTCACAAAGAACACTAATTGCCGCCGGAGCAAACCTTTTACCCTCCGCATAATCCCATACCTGACCCTATAGATAACGGCAGCAAGTGAAGTGACCAACGGCGCCCCCTTCTTGTTTGTTGCAAATTAGTGTCGCGCGCTCGTTTCCAAGCGCGGAGCCGATCGGTCTCGTTGGATCCGTTAAATCGCGTTTTTGTGCCTATCGCGTGATGGATACTGTTGATAGAGAGGTAATTTGTTCACCGTTGACCAGTCGCGCACCCGATCGCCACCGGCTGATTGTCAGGTGTTTTTTCCACGCGCCGACGCCTTCAGGCTTCGCGCGACTGTCGAGAACCCAGCGATTATCGAAAGGAAAAACAGTCGGCGGCGCCCGCGACCGGGAACGTTGATTTTCTTTTCGTTGGAGCATTCAAGTTTTTGCAGCGGCGCTCTTCAGAAGATTGCGCGGGCGCGCGGAGTCCGCAATCAAGCGAGGCGCGAGATGTGGAAAGAATGTGGACACAGACGAGAACGACGACGACGATTATGAAGATGACGGTTAACCGCCGGCAGCTCCAGCGTGAACACCCAGACCGGGTCACTTTCTAATTACGAGCCGGTCAAGAAGGCATGTCGGTTCCTTTGACTTTGATGATAAACATTGTGACTGTCGGAAAAAAGTGAAAAATTTAACAATGGGCAGTCTGGTCTCAGAACATTAGACGCGAACCTGTTTAACCTTTCTCGGATGACAAAAAATTTGATGTTTAGAATGGTGCTCGATGAACCTTGTTTCATCCGTATTGTTGCATTTTCGCGTTTCTTAGATTCCAATCTACCTTTAGAAGATCTTATTCAAGGGGCTCTGAGAGTACTGCAAGCAAAACTGTTCTTCAACCTATAAATGATGGAAAGCTTCCAGCTGAGATCCGCTCCAAAAAATGTGAGATAAAGCCTTGTGGACCTAACAGTCCTAACAAAGATATCACTTTTTCTCCATTTTATAACCGGTACTTTTACTTATTATGTCACCGATAAAGTAACGAATACAAGAAACTCAACCGCTATTTAGCGTCAAATACAACTGAAGCATAAGTTCAAAAATATTTTCACTGTAACCCGTACTGAAGCCGGAAATACCATAATCACAAATCACTAGTTGACACACAATACAACGCAACAAGAGAGATTGGCAGGTCTAGGTGTGTGGATACAAAACGTATAAGCCGTATATATAGGAAGATTTCAGCGTACCCGTGTATAGACTGTAAATGTGGGGGCTACTGCACCAGCACAGCGCGGGGTGTCTTGGATACATTTGATGCATATAAATGTTAAAACTTTCAAAAAGCCACAATAAACCCGTCTTAGGTAGGAAAGTGTCAGCTCAGAGATAGGATGCTTTCGCTCTTTCAGGAGTCCTCGCAATCATTGATCTCACTGGTCATCGACCGTCGCGTTCCACCAGAAATACATCCCGAGGCCGTTGATGCCGATGGAACAGCAGAAGAACGACGCGCAGAACATGATCAAGAAGCAGCGTTCGAGCACCGCTGCAAGCCAGTCGTACTCGAGTTCCGCCAGGTTCCTTTGTCTTGTGGTCATCATCGCCGAAACGAGATCTACAAGTGTGAAAGTGAGAAGAAGAAACTAGTAACTAGCGCGATATTGCGTCCAGCGTCGGGATCACTTACTGTTATTGCAACGGCGACACTCCTTCTCGTAGCTGCTTCCTTTCCGCACCAAGCCAACGCTCTTCCGCGCGCGGTTCAGCGAGGGCTTCTTCTGCACGAAAGGCGGATGTTTCCAGCCGTTCTCCATCACCGACGACTTATCGTCGTCGGAGAGTTGCTGGTACGAGCAGTCGTCGAGGTCTTCGCCTGAAACTGCACACATAACCGATGAGGGGTGTTTTCGGTTAGAAGCTGAAAGAAGGTTAGTGGACACTGGCACGACAAGAGACACACGTTCTAATAAGTTATCAGCAATGGTCACAATCAATCTGTGACGTTAAAAAAGAGCTCATAAATGTCAAATAACCACAATATAATATAGGTCTACTGAATTTTACAATTTGCCAAAAAAGCAATATTAGAAAGAAGTGAAGTTTCCCTGAAGTGATCACAACACCCATCTACCACTCGTTCACCCACACTACTTGTGAGACACTCGAACTCGAAATCCACAACCGCACAACTCTAATCCTAGAAACTGACTCGGTAGGGTCTCCGACTGATCAGAACTCTTTTCCTGCTGATCCCGCTGCGTTTTCGCTAACTCTTCCTCCTGCTTTTTAGCTTTTTGATAACGCATTTCACGAACAATTTCTTGAAACCAAAGGATAGTGTGAAGCAAAACCGAGTTCGCTTACTTGAAGCCAAAGTGGCTAGGTCCGGAGGAGGTTCGGCAGCCACGCGCTTCAGAGAGATCGAGGTGAAGCTGTTGTCGGTAGTCATGATCGTGCTCTGCGTTTGCATACTTGGGATGGACAAGCGCGAGATATCACGGCCGATCTTCTGCCAACGTTGCCAGATGCTCTGCTTCCTGTTCCCTGCTGCTTGCCGTTTTAGCTTCTCTTGCTAAAAAAGGTAAATTTGATTAAGGATCACTAAAGTAAGTGTTTCATCTCATCTCCCAAACATCTCTGACCGCTGACCATCTGTCACGCCATCTTCACAGAAGCCTTTCATCCGATCTTCATGCGGCTTACCTTGGCTTTCAGCGCATAGGCTTCCTTCATCAACAACGGCATCTCCAACATGCAAATCTTGCCGAACCAACGAGCCCATCGCATCGTCCGCGATTCAGGCCGATTTCCAAGAATTCCCTTTTTCTGCATGCAGATCACAAACGACGCGCACAGGGTTCCGAAGGAGATTAGCATCATCATCGACGTGTAGAACCATCCTGTAATGAATCATTTCAATTTTCGCTTTTTACGCGAATAATCTTTCGATCAACAAAATCTGGCGAAAGAAAATGAAAAAAACGATTGTACTACAATCGCTGGCCTCCCACTGCCAATCATCGGCGGCGACCCGAGAAAACAAACGGTAGGTAATTTTGTGAAAAAAGATTTGTTCGATAAGAGGAAATTCCAAATTTCGAGCAGTGGATTACCGATTAGGGGAATGAAGGAAGACGTTGACGGCATCTGATCGGAGACCATAAAGATGAGAATGGACATCGAGAGCAGTGTGGTGATGCCAAGCGAAATCTTCTCTTCTCGCATGTCGTTCATTGTCGAAGAGCTGAAAATGAAAGTTACATAATTATAGCTTGCATCCAGTTAGCAAAAGCTCCCTAACCCAATGCGGTGGACTTTTACTGAGTAGTAAGACGTACCTAAAGAACCCAACAATAGCAATAAGCGTAATCACACTGGTGGGTGCAATCAGATTAATGAGGTAAAACAAGGGCTTCCTCTGAATATGCAGATAGAACTCTAGCAAAGTGTAGTTGTGAATGCAACAATCGTACTTGACTTCTTTGCGGTACACTGAAACTCGCCGTGGGATTATGATAATGGGTAAGTCGCAAGTTTACCTTTCGTTCCTAGAATATTCCAAGCCTCGTTTTCGATACACTGATTTGTGCCGATGGCGCCGCTTTTGCCACTTTCGTTGTTCGGATGATAGTCGATGCTGTTTTTGTCGTAGGTCCAGCTTCCGAATGTCATTTTGCACGCCTGAAAGTGAGAAATGATTAATGGAAAGTGATTAGAAGTTTAGAGTGATGGAACGGTTTGGCTAAATATGAACATCGCAATCAAGCTGAAAGTTATACTTGCATAAACGAAAAATACCTTCTCATCCTATATGCCCACTCACCTCAACGTCCAGTGGCCGTTATTTTTAGCTACCCGATTAGCATAACAAAGATTTCTTCCCAAAAATAAGCCATCATTTTTGCACTAAAAGCTACTTCGCCGACCTCCGTGACGTGATGGTTTTCGATAAATGACCAGCGGGCTTCCTGTCTGTCTTTTCCAACGTTTCCCTCCTCCGACCAGCTTGCTTTCGCGCGCGCGGGAAACCGCATATTCCACCTGCTTGTACCCCATATACAAGGCAATTCACTTAATCCAATTACAGCGCCCAATACCGACCGATCGACGCCGACGACTCAAGCCCTGATCGGCCGATCCGCGGTGGCCGTTAAGACCACATGTTAATTGAGGGGAAAAAGTGTTCCGAAACAGAAGACAAACAGAAATCGAACTTGCCAGTCTACATTTAGACCGTTTTTGTTTCGATGAATACAGATGATTTAAGATGCGTTTTTGCATTGTGGACACAATTTGGACTTTGAGAACTTGTTTACTTGATCACTTAGAAAGAAGACGCCGCAAAGGATTTTATCGGCCTGAGCAGTTCAATGAAGGTTTATGTTTTGATGGGAATAACAACATTCCTCCTTGGACTACGCGCTCGGTGACTCGGTCAGGCGTTACGTAAACAAAGCCTAATTAAGCGCGCTAAGCACTCCCTGGTTTCGTCTTTATAGGCGACACGCGAAATTAAGGTTTCTGGCGAACTTCTGCTTTATAAACGAGCTCACCTGTATATCGAACGGGAAAAACTTTAGATTCAGCATACACGAGAACTTGTACAAAGTCGGGTACAGCAACTCGACGAGGACGGTTTTTCGGTACACGTCCGTAGTCAACTTCGCATTCAGCAGACGTCGACTCTCTGCGTCATCCATTACAAGCCTAAAACATGCCATTTATTAATTACATTGTCGACATTAAATACTTACGAATTATAAAGCGTCGTGTCGGGAATCCAGATTGAGTCTTTGGGCAATATGATCTCTCGAATCCCGCCGAAATTGGCCGGGTTCCAGTAGAGCATGTCGTCACGCCAGCGCTAAATGTAGATCATGAATCGCAGAAGAACAGATAAATTCACGTACTTCAACAATCCAAGCGTTCATGAGGATGTATTGCTGTGGCTCGTTCTGAAAAGTTCCCTTAAAAAGAGCAGACTTGTGTTAAGAAGAAAGCGACAGTTAAACATGAACGTGTCTTCCGAGTGCCTGGATTCAGAATCCTGAGGACGGTTTCTGTTCTGGATCAGAAATCTGGAAAAGTTTAAAAAACACAAAACGACATCCCATGCACATGGCGACAGTTTAAGGGTTAGCTTCACGCAACAAAACTACTTACGACTTCGATGATTTGGTACAATTCGATACTGAAGTTGACGTGCAC
Organism: Steinernema scapterisci; assembly: GCA_000757745.1. Taxonomy (NCBI): domain Eukaryota; kingdom Metazoa; phylum Nematoda; class Chromadorea; order Rhabditida; family Steinernematidae; genus Steinernema; species Steinernema scapterisci. The sequence continues at coordinate 466,051 of KN167614.1, forward strand.
AGACTCGTTCAGATGTCGCTTCGGAATTAACTTCTTGTTGTAGTTGTTCATTAGAAATCTCTCGAGCTTGTAGTGCTCCGGCTGTCGATTCACATCGTCGTCGTAGTCCGTAGTATAATTCCACTCATCGAAGCCTAAACATCAGTTGTAAACAAACCTTCCCAACGACATCGCATTCTTACCCAGGATTACTGTAGCCAACATGAGGGCCATAAGAGGAACAAGCGGGCGTCTCGCCGCCATGGTGCCGAGCTTGGGATCGACGACGCAGTCAGTGAATCACGCTCGAAGAGTCTTCTCCTTTGCCTGCTGATATGAGGGCCGAGATATCGCACATAAAAATATATTAACACTATAGGGGCGGTGGCTTACGGGGACAAATGCACGCAAGAACAGGCAAAAAGCAACACATGACGTTAGCGCAAAAGAGCGCCGCCGCCGGCGACCGCGAATATGCAAGAAGGAGGACGGCGAAAAAGCGGCGCCGGGACTTGTGTGTCCCTTGACCACGCGGGATGGACGCAAAAAGACAATTTCGAACAGGCAACCCAATAATTCAAACGTTGTCAAGACTGAAAGCGACTTTTTCGGGAGAGTGAAAAACAGCCTTAAAGGTTCCCCGTTCGGACGTTATAATATTTCTAAACATGAATTATTATTAGCTTAACACCAAGCAGTCCGGTTTTTCCAACATTTCGAAGTTGCCTCTCGGTCGAAACAATTCCGCCTTGAAATCTACGATCTCAATGACCGTTGCCAAACATCAAACTCGCTGATTACTGATCGACCGGCATTCACCAGTTCCGGCATTCGTGATAGGACGCGAAGTGAGTGGAAAGGCGCGGTGGCAGCGGCGATACCGACGAAAACACGTGGAAACGGTGAGCTGCCGGGCCGTTTGCGATTCGGATGAGCCGCATTCGTGGTTGAAGTGATTACAAGGCAATCAGCTGCAGGTAGGCAATGATCACATGGTTTCATCGACCATATCGAACGATGGTCCATGCATTGGCAAGCATCCCTGCTGCTCTGCCTACGGTATGGTTGGCACATCTGTATTGATAATAATAGATACTAATATAGCACATAATAGATACTCCATCCGAGGCAGCGATTTCCGCCTATGCTTATGTCCTCGGTTGTCTGGAGAACGATTTAAACCCAAACTGCGACAGTTGATCTTTCAGATTCGGATACAGATTCAAACACAAATTCGTTTCACAACCGAAGCATCTGTTTAGAGATTTGGAGAAGATGGGTTCTGCTTTTTGTGTTGTGTGAAGAACTTCCCACTAACTCATCATAATTCAACTTCCCGATTTATGCTTCTTAGGAAACTTTCTCCGATTTCTCAAAAAGAAGCAATATTTCAAGTTAAAATAACCAAACATCGAAAACATTTTCCATTGTGTTTGGCGATCTTTGACTTGTCAACTATCCTATAGCGAACAGACTCGCTGTTTTTGTACAATCAATCTTGTGTTTTCCTAGACGCGCAGACTCGAAATTGACACTTCTTTACATTCCCATCCAAGAAAACATTCCACTTTCGGCGTTTTAGAAGGCGTTTTTATTACCCAAAAACTCTGAAAAGAAAAATAATGATTAAAACAAGATTGATAAGAGCAATTAGTCACCGATAACATGGAATGCGTCAATATCGCGGAACAAAACAAGCGCTATTTGTCACACTCAAAAATAGTAACCGCCGACATAAACAACTGCTTGCACAGATAGGAAATTAGTAACAAGGACATTGTCGTACGCAAATCGCTTGTTTGTTTATGCAAAGAAATATTTTGGGTTATGAGATTAATTTGCACGTCGTTAGTAGCGTTTGATCTCGCCGCTCGAGGTTCTGCGTTTATGCTTGCCGGACGTAAACCCCACGCACATTGTTTTGGCGTCTGTTTACTGCATCCTTGTCTCCATTATCTGAGATTGCGGAATTCGAGGGGCTCATCTAGGGCCAAGTGTCATCTGCAGCCAAAAGGTTTTCGGATTAATAATGGTACAGATGATGGTACAGACTGACTGAACTCTTGAAACCGTTTGACACGGTTTCTTAAGTGATTGTCATGCCCACAAGTTCTTAGAAAAGACTCCCTCTTTGCAGCTTAATTGCAGCGGAATAGCACCGCTTAAAAGCGGAAAATAAAAATTTATTTCTGTCAGCGGAGTAATGAACACCCATTTATGAGTCCGTTAGACAAAAAATACGGAAGCGGAATAAGTACAACGAATAGCGACGTCTTTCAAACGACGTCAAGAGTCCACGGTCACTCACGCACTTCGCAAAGAACAAAAAATAAGCCGAGGAGATTAGTTTTTGATAAATGTAAAACTGCACGGCGGTCAGAAAAGAGTCACTTAGGAACGAATTTCTCTCGGAGAGGTCGGCTGGTCGAGCAGTGTCCTCGTAAAAAGTCTCATAAAATCTCCCCTTAAGAACACAAAGAGTGTACTCACGAATATTCCCTGAGGCGGTGGAAAGGAGCCTAATTCATTTGCAACTTTAGTAAGTTCGAGCAGGCAGAAGAGTCACTTATTCAAGCGCCGCTTTCATAGCGTCACTCGTCTTAGAAAAGAGTAATCGCTGACCGATTTCCAGTGGTGATAGAAGGAACGAGCAGCTGTCGCTCCGGCTTTTGTCAGAGGTCATTGGTTTTTTGAATGTTACAGCAAAAACTCAGTTAGAACCAACTTGAAAAGTTCCGACCTTTGGAACGATGAGCGCTAATAAAGACCTCTATGATTGCAGAAAGAAAAATGGAATCCGCGATTCGTTAGACACGCAACTTATGAAATGACTTTAATGAGCGCGAAGACCAAAGACGTTCTTCCGAAACTCAAAAACAAAGCGAACAGGACCAGACTTGCTTAAGACCGTGCGTAGCTTCATTATGTTTTGTTGTTGTTCGTTTAAGCCTAACAAACACGTTTATGGGGCCGAGTGAGTTCCCTTGTTAAGCGAGTCCTGAAACGTAATGGAACAAACGCGAACAGAGGTCAAATTGTTTTAAGAGCATCGTGTGTTTACAGACACATTTCGGGAATTTATGGTGCTCAATATACTCTTGGCGCCGACACCAATTTAGGAGAGGGTATTTTTATGCGGGAAACCCATTTTGTGAACGATATGAGGTTTTCTAAAAGGCTGATTTTGAGGCTTATGTGGCCAAATTAAGGGTGGCATCGCTACTGACCTTCTCCAAAGGCCGTTTGGGTCATTGGACAGTGCTCCCCTAAATTCAATTAGGAATCGTTTCCAAATTAGCTTCACGAAGCGCGACGGTCTACCTATCAACGAGATCAGTTCTCTTCTTTGAATCCATCCATGGACCAATGTTTCGGCAGAATCGCATTCTCGACTAGTAGACCTGGAGTTCATTCGAAAAACAAACGGGAGCAATCGTTCCGACCTATTAACCCCCACAGCAAAACCGATTAACAGCAGAATCCACTTGCAGAAGCAGCAGTAGCAGCTAAATGTGGACAAGAGCATCCATCCCACTTCCGCATCAGTCCGCTCAGACGTTAATTGAAGCTAGTTTCGACAGTTGATAATGTAAATGAGTTGCGGAAAAAGAAATGTGAGGAAAAACAGTTGTTGAAAAAGGAAAATGCCGTTTGGTGGCTGTGCGGTGGTCGCCAATAAAGGCGAGGGAAACTAATTATGGAATTTCGACAGTTGGGCCAGAGGCGCTACAGACGTACAAATTGCGGGGAAAACAATTCGGAAACAAACTTTGTGACCCGAGAAGAGGAAGCGGAGTGCTTTTTAGACGGAAAACGAGAATAAATACTTCAAAAACTAACGAAAAAGCGTCGGAACCAGAAACAATTCAATTGGGATCGCTCTCTTAAACGACGCTAATGAGGAGACGACGAGGCGAGACAAAGGAGGCGCCGCGGAAAGAAACGTTCTTGACAAATTCGAGCCGCCAAAAACACTGTGCGGGCACAAGAGGAACTCGGCGGGTTCCACGAAATGAAGCCGGTGGTCATTTAGCGCTGGACGCAAAAAAACGTTTCTTCGAAGGGCAAAGCAATTGTTCCGATTTGTCCAGCACACCTGCGTCACTTTTCGCACAATTTGTTCACACCCCATGCTCCGTTTGACTTTCGCGTTGTGTAATCTGGAAGGAAGGAAGACAGAAGTTGCACATCTGACAGCGGCAAAAAATGTAAGCGAATACTTTGACAGCTTTAGGAAGAAGCGAACTCTGAAAACGCATTCGCAATTTCGAAGTTTTGAATTTGTTACGAAGTTTGAGGGATATGTTTTGTGGAACGTGGGCGAGGTCAGTACACAAGAAAGCGATACTCTGAAATGAGTCATTTGCCTCAGGCCATCAAACTTCGTTTGCAACAATTTGTCCGTCAAAGGATATTTTAGGAAGAACACATTGAAGCCTCTTCCGGGTTTACCAGTGACGCATCAGCCTTGAAATCACAAGCCTCGGAAAAGCGTCAAAAACTCGCCCGGATACCAGGAGATCAAGCGGAGCGTCATTTGTTTATTTTTTCATTGTATGTGTTTCTTCTCCGCCTAATCGCGGCTTAAGGGCACTGGCATCAATCTAACAGCTGAAGGGTACACCTTGGCGTTGTAGGTAAGAAGTTGAGATTTATATCCTCATTTTAAATGTTTCGTGCATTTGAAGCGAGGGAAATATGATGCTGAATCAGTGATCATAGATAGTTTGAGGACACACCGATGATAGTTAAGAGTGAGGCTACTAAGAAGCCTTCACAGATCTAACGTTGCAATGTTTATCGTTTGCACGGTTTGTGAAAATCCGTTTTGTCTAACCGTAAAAACGGAGTTCTTCAGTCAAAAGACACAAGCTTACAATACCCGTGATTGACAATTTCAAAAACGACTCTAAAACCAAATGAGACTTTGGGAAAAAACCGCTCCAACACGCTGTTGTCCTCGAATGTAACATTAACAAGTTCATAAAAGACAGCGGACATCGATCACTCAAAGGTCTTAATGGTTTTCCGATGTCTTCAATCGCGTATTAGCGCGACGAGACTCCGCGACTCGCCGCCGCTGAGGAAGACGTGCCTCTTGCGCTGCGGCGGAAAGGAGCAGACACAAAGCGATAGCGGAGATAAACCATGTCTGCTGATGCTTCTTCTGCTGTTCCACGCGGACATCGACAATCGGATTGGGCGGAGTTGATTCAAGCGCAATTGGGATGATCAAAAGCGCTTGAGTCGTAAATGTGTAATTTCTTTCGTAGCTAATTAACGTATTGGAAGAAGGCGGCCGCTTGTCCAGTTTTGGTCGCCTCGTCATGGGGATCCAGCACGTTCAGGCGAACTCGGTTCCGGATGAGGACAACCAAGAGAGCGCTTCAAAAGTGGTTATAGCATATCATGAGCACAAAAA
>KN167614.1:478506-492749 GCA_000757745.1 Steinernema scapterisci
TTTAAACTTTTGCAAAGTTACAGTACCACCGGAGCATCGCGACTCGCGACAGTTTGACGATCCTTTCTTTCCAGCTTCCCAGCGCTGTAAACGCTCGTCGTAGAGCAGCATTTCTAAACTTTTGTTTACAATTTGTCGCTTTCCGAAGACGATCCCAGCTGCGCAACGTTCCGTACCCCCGAAAACACAACTTTTAGTCGGTGCCACTTGGCGACAAGTTACACCAGCGGTTCTTACAAGTGCCATTTCACGCAGTGATTTTGCCAAGGCGCGCTTTCGTTGCGCTCTCGTTGCCATAGCGTTCAAGCGGCGTTTTCCCTTCTTCAACCCTTTTCTCATAATGACACGTGAAAGTGTGCCGCTGCTGTTCTTTCCTCCGCGTCCTATTAATTGCCTCCCTCTTCTTCACTGCCTCAACGGGTTCTCCTGCGTCCGGACCTCTGCGACCGTTGTTTGAGAGTCTTTGCGCGTTAACGATCTCGGTTCAGGACTTCGTCCCATGAACTCACTTATGGTTGACTACGGTATCTACTACAACATCGGTTTGTTTTTGTCTCGGTTACGTTGAGTCATGTCCGTCTTCAGACGTTTCCATTGTCAACGACGTCGAGCGAGAGGCGATCGCCGCCGTCGTCCACGAGAGTATCGCTGTCGCGCGTCTCTTCGCTGACTGGCTCGCGGAGGAGATGCGATGTTCGCTGGAAACGGTATTTGAAGTCATGGGTAAGCGAAAGTTTCATTTTGTTTATCCACGCGCCTGTTTCAGACCAATTTGAAGACGAGTTGGAGCAGCAAGCTATTCACGTTTTGGCTATCAGCAAGTATTATATGCGCGACGGTAACCCTCTTTCCGAAACCCATTTGAATTAGATCTTTCAGGCAGTGTGCGAAACGTAATCATCCGCAATGCGGCAGCGCCTCATTGGCACCACAGTTAGCGCCAACCCTCCCTTCTTACCTCACATGAAGAAACACACCCAACCGGTCGACCCCCAATCTTCTTTTTTGCTGAAACTACTATTTCTTTCGTTCTGTGTTATCTGAAAATGAATAGATACCCAATCAGAGAATAAGCGTCGAAAGCCTATAATTGTTGAGGCTGCATATGGGCATCACGGGACAGCGGATAGAGAAGGATAGAAAATCAGTGTCATGTAAATCGTCACGAGTAGCGAGATTAGCCTCCTTATGGGTTGCTTACTTAATCAAATTGTAGTATTCACTGCTGCTCAGGTGGCTTTGAATGTTCCGGGAACACTCAAGCGCGAGCTAATATCCCTCGAGTTCCAAAGGCAAATGCATAGAACGGAAACAGAGGCGATTCCAATCCCCCTTTCACAATGTATGCACATGACGTGTCATCAAAAGTCGGTAGGAAAAGGTAAGCCTAGTCTGTGTGCTGCAGGCAGCCTCTTCTGCTGCGTTCTTATCCCGGCGGTCTCTTTTCATCCACCGGTTCCTTTGAAGCAAATTTCCGATTTCACGCGGCGGAAGGATCGGAGGCTGCATTGACGTCTATCGTCGCTTATGGGAAAGCGATTCCAAGGGCCGCCTTCGCCGTACTTTTGCCTCGCACGGATTGAAACATCGTCTACAGGCGAAATTATCATTTGCGGGTGACACGACCCGCGGTGGTCGTCCATACGGTCAAAGGGCGCTCTTGGTAATGGATGGGACGGAAGGGTCGGAAGTCTTCCGGAGCGATTATGCTCCAGGTTGTCTCTGTTTAACGCTGTGTCACGGTTATGATAATTAAGTGAATTTGGATCACTTCGTGTTAACCCGAGAGCTTCACTGTGGGAGCAGCTGAGAATAGCGGTACAAAGTATCAACACCGGCTTCTTTGGTTTTCGCTTAAAATAGCGCGTCCTTACAAAGAAATGCTTTGTTCTCGCTTGTGCACTCGTTAAACTTCCGCTGGATCGAGTACAGGCAGTAAACGCTTCTCACCTTATTCTCATCTTAGGAACCACTGCACAAAATGACAGCTATGGTGCAGACGTTTGATGCTCAAAACAAAACGGCCAAGTTCGTAATCGTGTCGCACACAACCTACGACAAGGAACACGACTGCTGGATCACGAGCAATCCTCATCCGTTCCCAGTCTGGGCGATGACAAACAACGAGAGTTCGGAGATCGTACTGCCGATTTTTTTCTCTATCTTCTATTTCAGGAAAGTATTTTGGTCTTCCGAATCACGCCAACGGTGACATCGCCTGTCAAATGAAGGATTTCAAAACCTTATTTGCTGCCGACAAATCCATCGAAGGTGAGCACTCGCTTCTTGCTCGTTCGAGTTCTCTGGTCGTACTTACTTGTGTCTTTTACAGAGGTCCGATTCATCAACAGCCTGCGCCGAGAATTCATCATGGATAACTGGGGAGAAATGGTTGGCCACACCGAATGGCGGCGCTTCCTCGCCTCGAAAGGACTCAACCCACAAAAGTATTCAGATCATTTTCTGCTTCCTTGAGCTGATCGAACAATCCAATGCCTAGTGCATCTCTCCGAAGTCGACTTGTGCTGCTTCTCCCAACGTTCTCCTTTTAATAAACTTTGGCAAAAACGCTCTATAAAGGCGCACGTTCCATTCTACACCGAGCGACGCACGAGAGACGACGCAGACAAAAAACAGTGTCGCCGTTCGTCAAAACAACTACTGTAGGCGCGGGCGAACACTGGAGAGCGAACATAAAAAAACAAGGTTGTCGGGGGGAACTGGATGAGAGTTTCGGGGATATACAGTAGGGAGAAGAGCGATGCGTCAGAGACAGAGATGAGACTGCAAACGCCGACTCAAGCTCTGGAGATCTCATGGGATTCATGGAATTACTCATGAAATAATTAGCAAAAGCGTCACGAATAAATAGAAACAGATCACTGAGTCAACTTACCGATTCGTGGGAACTCCTTGTCAGTTTTTATTCTCCTCTCTCTGCGGCTCAATTCACCGAATGCAAATTTCCCGTCGCGGAAAACTTCAGGCCTGAAACTGCAGCTGGTATCTTCTCGTCGCTTCTCTCTTTGGGCGCGTTTTCTTTGTCTCTCTTTGGTTCGACTGTTTTTCGATTTCCTCGTTTCCTGATTGGTGATAAGCACCAAGCGCCTTATTACAGTGCTTCTCGATGACGCGGATTTGGCTCGGAAAAATGAACTTGGCGGAAACGCTGTCTACGGAAACCTAGGAATTAACATAATTTGTCTTTCACCATTCCGAGGTGTCTTTGTCGCCGCTTCTCTCTTTCAAATCGGCAGCGTTGATCGCTTTGTGGTGTTTTCCAGCTTTTGCACAACTGCGCGGTTAGATTCTCGATTTTTGGAACGGACGAAAACCGTAGAATGTATAAAATTCTAAAATGCTTTTTTCACGGGTGCGTTTTCACCGCGTGCTTTTGTTTGTCGCTGGCGATTTTAATTCATGTAGGTGCACCCCTTCCTGAACTCCTGGAGCCATTATGCGTGTTCTTCTTGATTAATTTGCTTTGCTCGCGTTTCTAGCTTAATCGGCGTTTGTTCCGTCTTTACTTTCCATTTTGCTTACGACGGAATCAAATCTAGTCGACAATTGAAAACATCGACGTTTGGTTTTTCGTAATTAGGGTATACGAGACTTTGCGTTTCTCTAGTTTTTAAACAAAGAGACGCCATTCGAGGTTGTTCGTAGGACATTGCAAGTCGCTTATTGCGTACATATTTTTCTTGTTTGTAGTTTTGCATGTTTAGTCCTTTCTAAAGCTCACGTTTTCTCGTTTTGCAAGTAATCGATCAAGTGGTTTCTTCAGTTTTCGCTCACCATCGCCGATAATGGATTACTATGTCTCTGAACAAGACCTTCACTCGTTTTTGGAATCCTTCGATGCCGTGGTGTTTACAGGTAAGTTGAAAATTTAACTTCGAACTCCAAATGCTCATGTTTCAGGGCAGCACTTCCTCACCGATGAACAGTTCGAACAAGCTCTGCAAGAACTGACCGGTGAGAGGTTTCATGTTTGCAAGTGGTTCTACAGTGACTGCTTTCAGCCTCCGGTTTTCTCCTTGGAGAAATCCCCTTGCCCACAAGTCCGCTCGATTCCGCTGGATGTGAGGATGACGAGCCCAACGATCCTGTCAACAATGCGGCGGACCCCGCCGACCCACTATTCTATGAGGACTACTCCTGTGTGCTGGAAGAAAGGAAGGCCGAAGCCAATGGACAGAAGGATCCTAGCCTAAACGTCTCTGTCGATGTTTAAGTTTGTGAACTTTGTTGTTTCTACAGAAAATGAATGTTGATCCGAATTCAATCCACTAAAATTGTGAAACCTTGATCTGTTAAGGATGGATTCCTTTTTATCGTGTTCACTTCTGAGGGATACTGTACATCTTGAATTGTCAGGAACACCGGCTGATAGGAAAGCCTCAAAAGTGTTTGCGACGCGCTCCCACTTTGTTGATCGCCTGACGGTCTTTTAAAATTGTATTTCCCTTCTCACCCAACTCGGAGGTCGATGTCGCGTGCCCTCGTTCGTCAACTCAATCGATATCGCTTTGCCGGTCCCTCAACAATCGGGCTGACCAGATTCAGCTCGATCGCGCTCTGCAGCGCTCGTTCGATGAATAACGCCACCTTCGCCCGTCGGCGATTGCACAAATTTGCAAGATCGTCGGCCCAAGAGGAGCCAGACGCACGCATAAAAACTGTCTTTGTCCTTATTTATCACGGGAACGTGACCCAGCGGAGGAAAATCGTTGCACTTTTGAATCGATATTACACAAACAGATGACGGTGAGTGATCAAAAACGTCGGAAACGGATTCTGCAGGGAAGAGGAATTTCGACACTTCTTAATTGATTTGAATTCGAAGCTTTGAAGATAAACTGACAAATAAAATGAGGGTTTGGAAATATCCAAAATGGGTATTTTTGTAATGCCAAGTGCAGAAGATGTTCCAGAACAGAGGGCATGCGTACTGTGCCATCGGATGTTTCCTCAGCCGTGTGATCAGTGTCGCAACAGAGCGCGGACGATGTACTGCGACTGTTTTTTGGAGTTGTTGTTCGCTTTCGGCGACAAGTTTTCTTTGCGGTCACGGGTGACTCATATGTTAGCCTTGAGAAGCCAGAGTGGTTCTCGGCAACCATCAACTTTGAACGCGGCTTGCAACTTGGCAATCTTTGTGCCAGTACTTCCCGACACTAGTCTTTCGACCTAGGCTTTCGTTGTGTTTCTTGCATGATATCATGCGAGGCATTAATGGTTTTCGTGCTCAACTTTCCCAGAAATCTCATTAATGCGCACTGGCTCTCCGTGTGACCAGTCACGTTCACCTGTGTTCAGAAACCCTTCTAGCTATTCTCCGTTTGGCGAAGGTTGGAGAATTCTATGGTGTTGTGGAAGTAGCGCTTACGACAAATACGTTATTGATGGTTACGCTTATTTTTTTGCTGCTTGACCTACTTTTTGCAAGAAATAAAGAAACGCGAGCGGAAATAATTGTGGTTCTGATAGGACGCCAATTAGGGAGTAGCTAGGTGGGATTGGCAGCTCTTTGCTGCTGAGGCGTTTAGATAAGCTAGTTTGGGGATGAAATAAAGAAAGCGCTATATGGGCAGTAATTGCTTATCACTCAGTGATTAACGGATTTGCTCGAATTTCCGGGTGAGTTATGCAGCTCCCCTGTTGTTGGCAAATGCAGATTTCGGGTTTGATTCTTTCGGGTACAACAATAGAAAACAAAGTCAGTTATTTAAAGCTGAAAACCAAACGCTGCATGTGTTGTTATTGTTTTGGAGTTGAAACAGCGAGATATGATTGCCTCTGGGTACGCTGGTCTTTGATCAGATTCTCGCATCTTTCGATTTCGTCAAAGGTATGCATTTGGCTTTGCTGAGAGGCGCATTCAGGGCTACAAATCCCACTTTTCAACTTGAGCTTTATAGAGTGTGTCCGCAAAGCAGAAAAGCTTTTTAGGTCAATTTTCTGCTTCAAGGCTGCTTCGCGTTGCGAACACCTGTGCAACATTTCCGTAATCATATTGGCCTCTTGACGTGAGTGTCCATAAAATCGGCGACCCTTGTAAATGCTGATTAAAATGGTTCTGCTCGCTCGCGCTATATTCCATGTGCCGATAGGCCATGTTGCGGGCGCTTCTCTTTTATACTGCTTTTCACTTTCTTGTTTTTACTGAAAATTGTCTGTCTTTCAGTGCAGGCAAACTGTCGCTTTTCAAAGATGCACCAAGTTTCCGAACTTTTCAATTGTCTCGCCCAATTAGCGACGCTGCGGATTTACTTACCGTCGCTAAGCTGTCCCTCTGGGAATCAAATGACGCTCGTTTTTACGCGGACAAACATATTTCCGTCAGTCCGCATAGTTTTCAACTTTTCTCTTCTGTTTCAGACGCGAAATGAAAGCAATTGAAGAGAAGAGCACCGAGCAGTCCAGCAAAGGATTTGTTTACGTCTCCCGCTCTGTGATGCACCCCCTTCTGTCAACCTGGAACGCAAATACTGAAAGGATGCCGCTGTGGGCGCTGACGACCGAAGAGCGTAAGGGTTGTTTCTACGCCACCGTAAATAATTTTTGTTTAGGACGCGCCCTGAAGCTTCCCACTGAGGGTCATCATGTCTACGATGCAATGCCGCGAAGCGCTTTTTGTGTGTCATGCCCTAATGATGCCGAATGGGAGACTCTCAACGATCTGATTACCGAGTTCATGACAATCTTCTGGTTCATTCATCCCGGGCGGACTGAATGGCATTTGTATTTGAGGTGCAAAGGGCTCTTCGACAAGTATGGCGCTTACATCGTCTTCTAGCCAAGTTTCTCGGTATATCACTGACCTCAGCGCGGATTTACGCTCGTCGGATTGATCTAATATTAATATGTCTGGTGTTCTTTGCGCAATAAAAGCACTAAATACTTCTAATGTTCTGTGCTTAATATGCAAATGTCATAATACGTCAAATTCTATTGGAAGCTCAAAGTTTTAGGTTTGCGTATTTTTGGTTTTGACGAAATTATCGAGTTCGATTTTGGATAAGATGTATAACGACAAAAACAATTCGCCTCGTTCGAATCGGTGTTTTTGCATCGTTCAGACCCTCAATGCACGCCAGACAGGAAGAGAGGGGCATGTTGCTTACGTTTAGGTATCGTAGCACGAAGGTGATCACGACTTGCCCGCATGGAGAGAATCTCTAAAGCTTGTTTTCGTGATGTTCTGAATGCATAGGTGCTAACAGGAAGATCCCCTATCTGTAGCCCCTTTGCCTATTTTTCGGCTGAAAATCGAGACTGCCTCGTCGCGTCTCGCATCGAATTCCCAGACAGTCTGATTCATCAAATTTCGCGAGATCTGCGACCGATGTTGATCATGCCTGATTTTGCGATTTTCTGCTGGAGTGATTGTTCTGAGAGCTCGATTAATCACAGTCGCCGCACTTTGACCGGCTGACCGAGCGCTGCGTCGTTTGAGGGCATGATGCATCCTGCGGTTGATCTGGCCGAATGCTCTCGACGCGCCTAATCGGGAAGTATGACTCCTGGGATCTGAGGCAGCGACCGCGGATCTGCTTTCGTAAATTTCGTTGCGAACTGTCCGCTTTTGTTTCTGCGTGCATTGTCTGTTCGTGGCTAGTTTACCGCGAATCTTGTTTCAGATGTGCCCTTTTAACTACCCAGAAGACGATCTTCGTCTCATCCACGTGGACATTCCAGAGTTCCCCGACATGGATGACGGGGAAGAAGCCGAGATTGACGAGTTTATCCTCATGCCGACTCCGCCAGAACGCGATCCCTTCGAGGTCCTCGAAGAATTCCTGCGCTACCTCCGCGAGATTCCTCGTCCTCGCTACCACGACGTACTCGCCGCCGTCAACGATAACTTCATTGTGGATCGGATCTTCCAGAATCCTCAGTTTCGCCGTCGTATGCTGCAGCGTTTCAACAACGACAACCCGGACCTGCAGTACATGTATTTCGCGGGTACGTTGAGATTGTCTTGAAGCGATGGAAATATTTTGTGTTTTAGATTTTGTTGAGATGGTTGAGTGGCAGAACCATGATCCGTTGGAAGCTTTCATGGGTAAGGTTTCAAGCTTTCGGCACAATCTTACGTTTTTGTTCAGACTACCTTCATGTTACGAACGTCATCGACGACGAAGAACAGCAAGGACCGCCGAAGATTAAAAACGAGGACGGTGAAGTGACCGACGCGCAAGAGCAGTCATCGCTCAAGGAGAACTGAATCAGTTTACCGCTACAGAGTCCAATGTTTGCTTTGTCTATCAGAAAGCTTATTCTATAATATCTCTTTGTATTTATGTTTCTCTCTTATCATCTGTGATGCGACTAATTTCTCTGCGTTTTACATCCGTTCATTAATACAATATTATCACTACGATTGCTGGACATTTTCCATTGGATTTTGTGGCGGTCGCGATGGATTTTGTGCCGGAGGGATCGCTCCGCGGGAACTTGGAACAGCTTTTTGCTAGAAAGATTGAATTCGAAAGCTCGTTGTCGAAGATGGGCACCCTCTTCCGGCTTCTTTCAAAAGTTCATTTTTGACCGATCTGTGGTCACTGCAGCCTTTTGTTCGTGCGTAAGGGAGCTTCGCCTGCGCGTAGAATCTGATCGGCGAGCATCTTTTCGCATTCCGCAATAGGAAAAAGTGCGCATTCACAGGCTTTTGGGTCTCTCGCTCCGTCGATCGACATGCAAAAAACCACGAGATTTCAAGCAACGCCCATCATAAAATTTTTGTGCGGGGCCGCAGCATTTCGATCGTCGCCTGGAGCGCATTGTTAGCTGAACCACCTTGTGGCGGTAGGTGTCCCTCGACTACCGTATTCATTTCTCCACTGGGTTTTCACCTCTTCTACGTCATGGATTGCGCTCCTGCTGGTCCAAGGCTTGGATTCGATCGGAAGCTTAGCAACAAGAAGAGTCCTTTGCCCGTGGAGCTTGCTCAACAGCGCTTGGAGAGCATGGCGATCGCAATTCCGAAGAACTCTGTGCTGAACTCGACCGAAAACTGCCGTGAAGAGAAGCCGAAGCTTGGAGCTGATGACGGACAGGAGGAACGACGCAAAGGTACGTGCGCGATTTTCTTGTTGTTACAAAGCTAAAGGGTTTTCAGTGGTCTGGACCGTTGGAGTGTCGGTATCTCCTGGACCGCCAATCGTCGACGATGACCGCGTTTATCTCGAAATTTGTAGTTTTTTCGTTGGAGACTCGGGAAACCTTAGCGAAATTTAGATCCGATGATTCCGCACCCGTCGACGCCGGAGCAACTGGGATACCTGATGGTTCCGCCGCCTGGAATGGACAAGGGAAGCAACAGTCTCTCTTCCGGACGTAAGTGGGTCTATTGCTTATTCAAATGCTAGAAGTGTTCATTTGAGACGAATCTCATCACTGCAACAGCGGCGGCGACACAACCGACGCTCGTACCGATGATGAGCAAGAAGAAGATGAAGAGGACTACGATACTCTTCAAGACTTCGAGGAAGACGTCTTCTCGTTTGAGCAGTAGGATCTTCGGTCTTCGCTGTCCTCGTCGTTCGCTCCGCAAAGCTTCTTCTCCGTATAATCACCTAGTTCTGCATGTATGGCTGTGTTCTCCCTTCGTTCTTGGTAGTCCCCACACAGGTGAATAAATCTGGCGGGTTCTAGTTCCTGAGTTCGGTGTTGTCAAATCGAGGGTGACTAATGCGGGATAGTTGGCGATTTCCGTATCATAACGCTCGGATTTCTCAGGACGAGATTTTTCATGCCGAAGTCTCGGATCGAACGATAATTTGTAGAAAAGATGATTCAGAGGACCGCTTTCGCCGCCGTTCTCCAACGCCCTTCAGCGAAGCCGTCTGTGACGAAGCGGCGGCACCTTTGTGAGCGCTGGTTCGGTCGTAGAGAGACAGAGAGAACGAGTCGATCATTCAGTCGCTCTCACGACAGCCACGAATAGGCTGAACTTTCTAAAATGCTGTGACTGGATGTTCAGGAGCGTTTTCCTGAATTTCGGACGTTCTTCATCTTTTTGACATTATCCTTCTCTTGTCCAGGTCCGTCCTACATTTCACTCACCCGGCGCTTCTCTGGGTACAGCTAACAGTCTAACTAATAAGCGATCCCAGTGACTGAGCCAGTGTTTTTCAAGGATTTGGCTGACCCCAACGCCCATGAAATACTGCTTCGGCTTGCAGATAGGCACTGTTCTTGAGATTTCAAGTTTCTTGTATCATCTGGGTCAAGAGATTCTGTTCAATTCAAAAGAAGGTGAAGCCTCTCTGATGATATGCATGACTCAGGAAGATACTCTGGTCTGATTTCGTTCCGTGTAGGGTGTTCTGTATTGGACAGACGCACTTTGGACCCGTCTCGCCATTGTTACGTCGCTCTTCGCAAATCAGCCGAGTTTGTCTCGACGCCGCCAGCAGAAAAAGCTGATCGTCGAGCATAAAAGCGCATTCCTCGATGACCTTGCGTCTACATTGTTTGCCTCCTGTTTTTCCGGTGTTCGACGGACGTCCCCTTTCCCTCTGGGGCGTGTAAGCAACACGCACGCACGCTTGCGATGCGGTAGTGCTTTCATGTGAGTCCTGGAGGCTACGTTGTTGGCTGCCTCGCATGAAGTCTAACCTGCTTCGCAACCCACTTTCAACATTTTCATATCATATCACCAAAGTCCCTTAGCCCCAAACAGTGTTTTGAGGATTCTTGATTCTATAGAAAAACGCAGAATCAGTTCATCGGTTTCCTTCGATAGAACAACGTGCACATCCAAAGCGTAAAACACTGAGTTCAGTCCGGGTCGCTTTTGTATTTTAAGGTTTGTTTCCCTCCTTCCTAGAGACCCACAGCGAGGGGTTCACATCGCGGCGATCTTATATCTCTCGTGGATGTTGTTGTAAGGTGTTTACAAAGACACCTTTGATGTCCTTTGGCTTCCAGAAACTGAACTATGTCGTGCCGTCGTACGAACCCACATGTGTTGTCCACGGTTTACGAAGAGCCGGAGCTGCTTGGCGACGAGAGCGAAGCGCAGGGCGAAGTCTTCATTAAGAAGAGCATTAGTGAGTGCATATCCACGGAAACCATTTCAGTTCTGTTTTTAGAGATGGTGTCCTTCTCGAACAAGACCGAACTTGTGGAACGAGACAATTCCATACGTAATTTGACATTTGCAAACCTAGCCATATTTTTGAATATTTAGATACAATCAGGGATCACATCCCTGTAGGAGGAATCCATCAGCATGAGCCGGAGCGGCATCCCAAGGGGATGAGGGCAGTTGGCGCATCGGTCCGAGAGGATGCCAATAAGTTGTCGCCGCTCTATCACCTCCGTGAGCGCGGATCGGTCCACAGGACCATGTGCCGGACTAGGCAGGATTTGTCCGTGATTGGGCGAAAGAGCCCCACCCGTAAGATAAATCTAGGTTTCTCTCATTTAAGGCTTTTTTCAGGCATCCAACGCATTTTGGGCTGCTTTCGCGGCCTCTTTCAACGGACCTTCCAAAACCGTCAGCCCGGAAGAGTCTCTGAAGGCAACTCGAACCGAAACGACGCCCTGGGAGGTTGTCCTTAATTGTGGAGTTCTTGTGTGTAAGCTCTTCAAGGCTTGAAAATTGTGGTTAACTGTTCTTTCTGTACTGTCTGTCGAATTCGTGTGTTCGCTGTTCCCAGGAATGTGGCATTCTGGCACAACGATTAGTCATGTATTTATTTTTTGTAAGCTCATCTTATAAATTGAGTTTCCAGTAATCTGGAAGCTTGGAGAATTGCGTGTTACAAATTCGGCGTACCTGATTGACGGGAGGGAGCAACGCACAAGCGTCGATCGCGTTTGCTAATTCCGTACACAGTGCTCTATCAAGCCCGGCCTCTCCGTTCTCCGTCGAAGAAAGAGCATTCAGCACAATGTTGCTGGCTGTTCTGCTTGCTAGCTTTTCTCAGAGAATAGTCTGAACTTAAGAGACCTTGAGGATGTGCTCGAAAACTGAATGTGAGTGATGTAGAACTTTGTGTGAGGGCGAAAACATGACCAGTTTCTATAATTTCGACTGTAAACATTTTTTGCCCTTTCCGACCTCATTTCGCTGTTTCCCATGCAACACTCAATCAATTAGTGAAACTGCACAAACAATTTGAGGTTGATCGACCTTCAACACCGTTTGTGGAGTTCGAAAACGAGAAACGCTAATTTCTCCGCAGACGAAAGCGGTCCGAGAGCATCGTCCACCGGCTGCTGAGGGTAGCGAGCGCGGCTGGCGAGCGGGCGGCGGCTCGCAAATCGCCGCACGATGGCGAACTACTGTGGCGCTGCCCGCGGCGTTAAACGCGAGGGGAGGCAAAAAACTGGTCGCTGTGGGAAACATAGCGCCGAAGGACAAGAATACTGTATTTGAAACTGATACGGGGAGATTGAATAACAGACATTTTGAGCCCAACAAGCGAAGAGTTAGGTAGACACATGCTTACTGTCACCACAAGAGCAGGTCTTAGAGATTCTGTGAGGTGATATTGAAGTGAAAAGATGAAAGTTTGCAAAATGTGGCGAATTTGAAATGCAGACAGCTGTTTTGGAGTGTGTTGCATTGACAGTTATCGAACCGTCATTTCAAAGAAGATCGGTGTCGTCGGCGGTGATCGCCTTCCAGCGGACCACCCTGAAACTGTCTTGTACTTTCGTCCTCAATTTGCTTTCGTAAAGTGCTAGGAGCACACGCGCCACATAAAGCGCGAAGAATAAGGTCTGCGCAATGTTCGTTGGTGTCTATGCTGACGTTCTGTCAAACGAAACTTGCAACAGGTCCCCTCCCCTTTTTCAACCCTATCGTCGTTTCTGCCGCGGTTCCGAGTCACCCTGCTCTTCAGGCGCTTTGAGGCGGCGCTTCACGGTTCTTCTAAGCGTACTACTTTTCGGGCATTTGAGTTATTCGAAGCAAAGGCGCCGATCGGACGCCGCGGCTCGGGACGCGGGGGCTTTGTGACTTCCCGTCGGTTTAAAGTGATTCACACAGATATGTCGATTTGGTTTCACTCAGATATGTCGAAATTGTCGTGCGGCTGTTGTGTGGAACCGTTGAGCGATCAACTCTGAATCATTTGCCTAATTCCAGATCCCATCCGCATGACCGCTAGCAACTCTGAACACGACGAGTTCGACCTCGTCGACTTCGCTCCAAATGGCATCAACGGAAAGTTCTTTCTCACGGAGCGCGAGTACTTCTTCTTTGTGAATTACGAGATCGGTAAGAATCAGGTTGGCCGCTTTTTGTTCATTTTCTTGTTTTCAGTCAACTCTTATCTCGAGGACGTCGAACATTTCGAGCGGATGAACGCGGTGCTGAATCCGTGGAGGGTCCAGATGATGGTGGACTGGTTGAATTGGGAAATGGCCAAGATTCTCGCGGAAGCTGCTCATCGGGAGGCTGAGAACTTGGCCAAAGCAAATGCCATCGCTAATGCCACTATGACCACCGCTTACACGCGCGTCAAGACCAAGGAGAGGAGCTCCACGCACGGGATGAAGACTCGTAAACGGTGTCACCAGGAGTGAAGCACTCTAGGCTGGGTCTAGAAACCGTCGAGCTGTTCTCTTGTTAAATGTATCGCAATTTAGTTTTTTTGGAATATACGTAGCTGATTAATATATTCTTTGAGTAGTTGTTCATGGTAACGTGCTCCTGAGTTTTCTCCGTCCTTGCGCCAAGATCCGGTTTGAAAGAATGCATAAGTCAAGACTGTAAGATGGTGATTCTCGAAATTCCGCGATTTCTATTTAAACGACGCGTTGCACCTGGGTTCGAAAGTACATACCAAGTGGAAATTTTTATGAATTGAAGATCCTTTTGCATCACGCCTTCCATGTTGTTACTTCTTCATGCGACGCGCTGCAGCTCGGTCGTTCTTCAATAAGCATGCGTTCAAATTATGAACGACTTTATGATTGCGATTATGAATTCACGGGCTGCGATCCAACTTTGTGAATTTTAAGCAGTGTGAATTGAACGCTTCTCGGTTTCAAATTAGCTTTCAAGTTGTGGCCGCTGCACCTAACGCCATTATTACAAGATCCAATAGTTTTCGGGACGTGAACATTCATCGGCTCTTTTGATTCCACGGCGCATTTCAATTACTGGTGTTTGGCTGACTCATCTAACAGAGTGACTTATAATTAGGTCGCTTGAATATGTGTTTAAATTCATCCTTCGGTTGTCGGTGGATCGCCAAGAGCGCCTGAGTCATAGGGAA